>JAIPRL010007599.1:0-22962 GCA_025469235.1 Pemphigus obesinymphae
CCGGGTACGGGTTTAAAAAACGTGTTTCACTTTTTCCGGGTTACGGGTTTCGGCTTTAACACGGTTTTAATATTTTGCGGGTTACACGGGTTCTCACCCCGGGTTCAAACCCGTTTTGACTCCCTGCCTATTTACGCATACTTTTCACCGGGATATTATTTAAGGTATTTCGTCTTGTCCAACGAATCAAAGTAAAAAAAAAAAACTTTAGGGCCCCGAAAAATGAATTTGCTTGGTGTCCCGCAATTCGTAACGCCGCGGCTGACAGCAAAGGATTTTTGTGCACGTACACGCGAACGTGTATATAGTGGAAACCAGGGCTATAATAATAATAGTATCTATATATAACAACCGTGCTGGAAACCCGCCTTGAACGAACGTGATGACCACCATTACCCACTGACCTCCATTGCCACATTCATCCCTAATAATTATTTACGTAACGACGACGGTGCAAAAAATATCATAATATTACCATACATCACAGTTGCGGTAATCATTATCAATATTACTATCACGTATACGTACCGATCCGAACGTGTATAGATTATACCTACGCGTGTAAGTGTAGGTGGGAGGCGTTAGGTGCACACCGCACGCGCACCGCATAACTTTCCATGACCGCGACACGACCAGTCGTAGGTATAACACTGATAAAAATATTATACTATTATAGTAGTAACCTTGACATTTTACGGAAAAGCACGTCATCACCCCCGCGCCACACGTGATACTCCGCTAAACCGGAATCGCTCATCAATATCAAAGACGTCGTCATGTACCCGTTAATAAAGCAAAAAAAAAAGTAAAATAAAATCGTACGCACAATACAAATACTTATAAAAAAAGAGTACCTAATAAACATCGTGCGTATGCTGACATGTACTAAATTATAAGCAAGAGTGCGTAATAATATTACATAAGTATTACAACTGCTACATATATAACATAAACGTTTACAGAATATAATATTATGGTCAATTTTTTTACCCGGTTTTATTTTATTATTATTTGTTATCTGTGGAGGCGTATTCAGCAGTATTCAATTTGGGGGGGAGGGGTAGATACGAGATAGTTTTTCAATAGTGAAGCCGTTGGGGGAAAGGCGAAGTCCCTCACACCACCTAATTGATAACAAATGACAATAAATAAATTACAAAAGTTTCGAAAAAAGTTAATTTAAAAGTGCACAAATCTAATAATAATATATGTATATAATTATCATAAATAGAAATAACGCGGATTAATTAAAGATATATTATTAATCGTATATTATATGTACCTACTCCTCATATTATACTCATGCCATGCGATCATATTATGTATATCACGCATAATAATAATATATTCAAGTGTAGATCTGAAGCTCGTTTAAGGGGGGTGAGGCAGTACGAGGTTCTGCGTATAGGTGATTTTAAAAATATTTTTAATACCTATTTTAAAAGTAATTTAAAAATAGTATTATGTCAATATATTATTATTAAAAGAAAATTATAGAAAACAAAATTATTTATGCTCTACGTAGCCGATTTTTGATACATATACATTTTTACACATTTTATGATTAATTAAAATCGATTTATTTTTATTTTTGTAAATAACTAAATCTCGAAAAAATGAATATGCCTATATGTATATTATATATAGGTATATATATATATATAAAGCTACGTAGGGCACTAGATAATGTCATTAGTTATAATTTATTTTTTATTTCGTATTTCTAACATGGTTTTAAGTTCATAAAAATTAATAATGCTATAATACAAATTTTTCTTTGAAAATGTGGTAATATTAAGTTAATAAGTAAAAAAAAAAACCGTCATTCGTTCAAATATTTTCAAAATTCAAGCAATCACTTTGAATAATGGTAAATAAGCAAAAAATAAATGTTATACTTCTCAAATAATGATAAAAAAAACTGAATATATTGTAGGTATATAATGAGTAGTAACGTACGACTAACTTTGTATTCAAATTCTCAAGTCTGAAATCCTATTATTTAAAATTTTATGACAAAATTCAAAACTTCTAATTTCTATAAATAGAAGAAAACATTTATTATTTAATTAATTTTTAGATAAAAAAAAGCATATATAAATATATTTAATTATATTGTATGAAAATAGTATAATTAGTCGATCTAAAATAGACACTACAAAACATTCAGGTCAATTTTTATAATTCATATCGCATCAATAGATTCATCGGTACGTTTGGAACTAGAAATGGTCTAAATAATTTAGATTATTTAGCAATTATTGCTATATTACGTGTGTGATAGAGAGAGATACAGACAATCGCCTCTCCCGATCCCCTTAATAAGCCGTTAATCAAATAATTAGTTAGAAGTTTCATGCGATCGGGCAATGTTTAAATATTTTTAATGTACGGTATTCCCTGTTACCTATAATTTTATAACTGGATATAATTCTCAGTAATGTAAATTTTGGATTATACAGTTTGCGAGTGAGTAATATTTACAGTGATAGCTACAAACAGACAAATCATAATAGGTCCAAATATACAAATACTTAGGTATTTAATATTTAGTCAAAAATTAACCATTGAAACAGTCGGCTATCACTCATCCTAACCTACTCCGTGTGCTTACTAATCTCTTACAGTGCGCTTGAATAGTTACAACATTGTAAATAGTTACATTCGATTTCCACTGTTTTTAACCCACGTATAGAATGAATCATTTAACAGGAAACACTGAGAGTTGAGACGACATAATAAATGTTTTGAAGATATAATCATTCACACATTTCTTATGATTGATATACTTCATGATTTTATGTACGCTGTATATATAATATATATATATATACAGCTCTGGATCTAGAGAATTTGTCGCCCGGGGCAAAAAATAATTGTAGCGCCGCTCTTTTTAAATTCCTATTAAAAATTAAGTGATCAATGGGATCAAAAACCGGGACTAAAAGTGAAAAATTTAAATATTTTTACATTTTGCGCCCCATCATAATGGCGCCCGGGGCAAGTACCCCGGTTCGCTTCCCCCTAGATCCGGTACTGTATATATATATATATATATATATATACCTGTTGCTACATTGCTGCAAAATTACGCCAAATACGTTAAGTTGCGCATACACAGTCCAGTGGTGGTTCAAGGGAATCTAAGAATATATGTAGAAAAATGGTATTTTAACTGTAAAAAGCTTCTTTTTTTATTAGTCATGCCAACCCATAGGTGCCCAAATCTCTAAAATTTCCTAAATTAGGTGGCACCCATAGTCCCTGCCCCTTATACAAGTCTCTTAGTCTCTATAGAACAACCCCAGGCCATACGAATATATCAGTGAAGCATTGAAAATGTAAACGTTTAGAGTGACCAATTAGAAAAGATTAAAAAAATTATTTAAAAAATATTAAATTATAAAATATCTAATTACCAAATATTTTCGCATACAATTTATCTTAACGATTACATTACTCAGGCTGAGAAATTTAAGCGGAATTTTGTCATAGATATGTCGATTTTTCCCGGGAGTTTGTTCAAACATGACCAAATCACCGAAAAATATATTTTATGGCGATAACAATAAACTTTACAACTCTGAATTCAAAAGCACAAACAATTTTTATTTCTGGTTACATTCAGCATTTTGCTTGCATCATGCTACTGCTTATTATACAAGTTCGTAATGATATGGCCATTATATAATATATTCTCTACTCTATACCAGCGGTTTCCAACCTGAGGTACGAATTTCATGTCTAAGGGGTTC
The DNA here is from genome assembly GCA_025469235.1 of Pemphigus obesinymphae. Lineage (NCBI taxonomy): Eukaryota > Metazoa > Arthropoda > Insecta > Hemiptera > Aphididae > Pemphigus > Pemphigus obesinymphae. Next base: position 3,756 of record JAIPRL010007599.1, read on the forward strand.
GTGAAATACTGATAACAACTTTCAATACAATTTGAAATGAGATCGCATGGTAATTTACCGTGTACCTACTCGTTTGGTATATATCACAGCAGTGTTCAGTAAGACATAACTTTAAAATTTTAAATGATGGAACCATATAGACCACAGAACTCATGACGATATACTCTTGCACCCCTCTCGCATAAAATTTATTAAATAGTTATGGTAGGTAGTGGAAATTAATTTGTACAGACTACTGCAGATTACAGGCTACAGGGACACTTCGTTTATTTTCTATTTCTTTAGCACATTATAGTGAGGTCCATTAAATTTTGTATGGTCGTCATATTATAGAATAAGTGGAGTATTTATGGGGGGGGGGGGGTGATCTGGGTGATATATTACCCCCAGAGCCTTTTTTTTCATAATCAATTACAATTTTTTTTTTTTAATTCTTGAACAGTTACTGCATTCGTAATCAGTGTGTAATTAGTAGTAAATCATATATTGTATTTTTTGTGATTGTAAAATATGTAAAACCTATTATGTTCACTTTTATATTCCTATTTCCTAGACATGTACATTGTTCACTTTATTAGTTATCTATAAATGGTTTGACATATAGAAGAAGTGTTGGATGAAATGGCTCGAAAACTTCATAGAATGGACATTATTTTTAACATAATAAATTGTAAAATAAAGAATTTGATAATAAAAATTATAAATACCTAAATAAGTTTGCTACACAGTAGATAATAAACAGTATGGATGAAACACATCAAAGTTATGTTGAAAACCATGGCCCATATAAATTCACGTCACACAAATGTAATATAACAAAAAAGGGATACGGAGGAGGGAGATTTCAACTTCCCCGATTTTTTATTTTCTGATATCACCCCCGTCCCTCAGAAGGAAATGGTAAATACGCCACTGTATAGAATATGGGTAATATGTAGTTCTAAGCATTTTTCCGATATCATTATATGACAAACGGTATCTACGTTATCTGCAACAGCATCAGGGAGGCACTTTACTCGTTGAACAGGATACTCGTGATGGATATTATATCCATAATATATATTATATTAATATATTAATAAAGTATTATTTAGTTGAAACTAAATGTAATAATCATAATAATTATTACTCTTTTGTCGTCTGTTAATAATGCTCAATATTAAAATATTTTCAGATATTAAATTTAAAAATGACTATTTTATGACATAAGTAATAATAAATCTCAAAATGTACAATTGCTACAAGTAGCCCAAAATTAATAAACACTATTTGAAAAACGTATTATATGTACCTACTACTTATGTATTAACTAGGTACTCGTGTAAAATTCAAGTTTCTAAGACCATTATTTACGGAAATAGGTACATATTCGAATAGGCATACCTATACGTATAACAGATTTTAAGAAACTCATTTTTCCCATTTTTCCGTAGTTTTTTGCTTCGTCCAAAAAATTTACAGGACAATCGAAAAATGACCTCTAACCAACTATACAATATATTAACCCATTTTGATATAAAAAGTGCAATCATTATTATAAAGAGATTAAACCAATATTTCAGAAAAATAAAAAAATTAACACTATAGTAAAACTATAATAGATCCCTATATCGTTCCGTTCAGAATAATATAATAATTGGGCTTGGGTGGATTTGTCATACTAAAACTGATGGACTTTTCCTCTAACTATAAAACTGCATTCTAATATTATATATTATAGTGTTTTTATTCGAACCTATTAAAACCTAGTATTTGATACTACTGGTTACACTAAACAGTTAAACACATTATGCAGATACAATTAGTTTTCATAATTTGAAAACAAGTATTCACGTATGAAATCTTGTATTATATATTGTTTATAATTGTTTTGTTTTTTTTTTGTTTCTCGTGACTTCGTGAGAATAGTGCAATACTATTTTTATACATTTATATATATATATATATAAATATATATATATACCTATATAGTTAATAAGTAATCAATAGCCGCAAGGTGTTTATTATTTAAAATTAAATTTAAAAAAACAATAATTGTTGTTATAATATAATAATAATTACTGTTTTTTATAATTAATTAATTTGTTTTTTTAATATAATTATATTATTATATTACTACACATACCTATTAAATTAATAGGTACCTATATAATATAAAATTTTAAATAAAACGTGTTTTACTTTTTAATCTTAATTGTTAAAAAGTAATTTACATGTTTGTTTTTAATAAATTGTCATAATTTTTAATTAATATTTAATAATTATCCTATAGCAATCAGGTAGGTATACCTAAAGATGCATCATAATTGGCAAAGTAACAAAAGTAGTAGGTACTATCTATATTTTCATAGTTTCAACAGCTACTGCTTCTTAGCTTATTATTAAATATTAATCATTATATATTATAGTCTACAAACAAGGCAAGTAATACATTGATGTAATTTGTTAACAATATATTATATACCTGATAACAAGATATTAAAAAGTATATTGGATAATATAGTAAAACTTTTTCTACCTATCTATTTTATTATTTTTATTCAATATTGAGTACCTATAGTTTATAATAAAATATCATAACTAACATCTAACATAGGTACTTTACTAATGTATTGTTCATACTCAATTCAGTTAATGAAAATTAACAAGTTAATAATGCACAATCAAAACATGAATTAGTTCATTTTTGTTTGAATTAATATTATATAAACATTAGGTAGGTATATAGTTCATATTTTCAATGAACTTTGACTCTAATTTAATCGACAATTTCATTGTTCATTTTTAAATAACTAAATAGTTGCTATAACTATTAATTATTTATATTTAAATATGTACCTATATCAACTTTTAATTTTTAATCAAATCATTAAAAATATATTTAACTATATAGGTAAAATGAATGTGAATGTTAATATTAAACCTATCTATTAATAATTATCTATTATTTTTATTTCAAATTACTAATAAATTAGTAAAAATTGTTTAAATAACTGTGGTCCTGTATATACGAACGGACGTTATGAATGGCATTATACGAACTTGAATAAAACAAGTTTATTTAGAAATATAATGAATAATAAAATAATGTATTTTTTTAAATATACATGCTAATCTTGTGTATTGTTATGTGTACCTATTATTGTTATGTTACAAATATTCTAGAATTGTATAACTATAATCGTTAACGATATATATACTATATATATATATATATAGTATTCAAAATTATAATTTAAAACAAAAATATATTAATTACTAAATAAACAAGTTAATTTTATATTAAAAAACATGAATCAAAAAATAAATAAAAATTACGCGTTTTACACATAAATTAATTAATATTTTTTTTTTATGAAAGTTCTAAATATACGGTAGATACAACTGTACGATATCAAACGTTTTAGTAAATTATTATTATAGTATTTTCAGTTTTCTATATACATTTTGCACATCTTATTTCTCATTGCTGCAACTAATATCTAATAAATTCATATACCTGTACCCTCCCCCTAAAGCCGCCACTGTCTTATAGCGTCCCAACTCCCACTTATAAAATTTACAAGATACGCTAAAATATTTTTAAAAATGAAAGGGCAATATACTCTATTTTTCTACTTACCTCCCTTAATTCAAGAATTTGAACCCTAATTGATGAATAGAATAATGGCAGATTTGGTTAAAAATAATGATTTTCAAATATTTTTCACCTGGAATAATATTTATATTTTATATTCTGAGTGAGGGGTTTTTTTAATAGCAAAATACAAATTAGTTCTAGTTGGTACTTTATAGAGGTCATTTTTCTATTTTCCCAATTTTTCCTTTAAACATAAAGAAAAACTATAGGTACTTTTTATACAATGTAGATATCAGTGGTTGAATTAGAAAAATAAAATTAGACTTGTTAAAAAATCAATGTTTTGAGGAATATAAAATGAAAAATGAGCTGTGGGAAACTTTCCCACACCCTTAATCCAAAAGTTCTCTCCCCCAATGAGGAATATTTATTTTTACATCAGCTATGTGCCTATGTGGCTATTTCGTTAAGCAACTTTGCAACTTTATTGCTCCCCTCCTTAAAATACGACTGCTATGAATACTATGTTACTATGAGACTATAGTACTTTTTTCCAAAAAATCTCGAATATACGGCATATATAATATATATCTAACAAATAAATAGTTGTTACGGTAATAATTGTTTTTTTTTTTTTTTTTTAATGGCTATTTAAAGAATAAATAAAATAAATTATAATTTATTTTATTTTATTAATATTAAATATTATTGTACCCTAGAGTGACCATACGTCTCGATTTTTGTGGGATTATACAATTTTTGAGGATTACGTCCCGTTGTCCCAACAAAATGACAAAATTGAAACGGGACGCTCTTTGGAAGTGGGATCCCGTCTTTGTCTCGTATTTTGTTTATATACTGTTTTTCAAGCGATTTATGAACATTTTTGGCAGAAAATTGATTAATGACTTTTTTTGGTTCAATTTACTAATCATTTTCAACCCGATTTATGAAAATGTCAGTAGAAAATTATTACGATTCACTTTTTTTTTTATTGTTGTCCCGTTTTTTAATTTTCAAAATATGGACACCCTATAGAAAGAAACGATTTATATATTTTATTATAGATTTCAAATTCAATATATCCTCTTATAGGCTATATTAACCGACCGGTCTTTCGAATGTACCTAATGATTTACTACCTTTTCTAAAATTGAAAACAATAATATAATAGTCGTAACCGGTCACAAAGACGTTCCGTTCATTGATATTATTATATAAGACTTAATAAATTTTAAACAATTTAAATTTCAAAAACATGATATTTTTAATTCCTGGCGTCCGGCGTAGTTTCGCCACCGGCGAGTGCGGAGGCAGGAATTATATTGTTCGTCTTCGTTTGTATCATGGCATTATACCTATACAGAATACAAATAGAATTTCACCTTTCTTCGCTTTCTCTGCGGGATTACGGAAATACCCAACACACTCAAACCCGCCTATTATACATGTATTTATTCGGATATTCCATTAATTCTTTCTCACTCACTATCTTTCTCTGTCGCTCACTCTCTCCATTCCGATATGCGACAGTTATGTACACATGTTTTATATTCATAGTTTGTATGTGGGAAACTCGGTAAAAGGTTATAATAGACATTATGCCTATAATTTTTATGCGTCAACATAAAGTTATTATATGTAGGTAATACCAGCTATGGCTAATATACTGTACGATGGTTTTAAAAAGGGTTTTTACACGGCTGTGATTAACTGTAGAGAACAATAAGACAGTGACATATTATATCAATGACGCTATAAGCAAGGTTATAAGTGAGGTATGACAATACATATAAAAAAAAAAAAAATGAATTTTAAGAGTACAATAATTTACAAGTTCAAACACAATTACTACGATCGCACCTAGAGCTGTCAAACCGAGCCTCGATAATACGTCCTACTATCCTACTAAAAATTCAAAATTTTAAACACTATAATTTAGAAGCGGCAGCTAATAATAATATCATCTGCACTACACCCAGATTCGTTTTTAATCTGTTATTATGTTATGTTGTCATCCTTGACAAACGACATTTTTCACATAATTATTAGTATAATAATAATCATTAATTCATTATTAATTCATCAACATGAAATTTTATAACAACCGATAGGTTATTAACTATTATCTACTATATAGATATTCGTATTTACTGTACAGTGCATCCATGGGTGTACATACGTAATATATCGCAAACTTGATATTGAATTTTTGTGGAAAATTCAAAAGCATTTTATGCCAATCGATTACATTACGTAAGTATACGTAATAATATTGTAGTAAGTACGCATACAGATAATAGCTTGAAATAGTGAGTAATGAGGAAATCCATGAGTGTTATGGTCCATAACTAATAATACGTAATAACTATTATTAAAATTAACTACTTATATCTGATAATTAATATTTGCAAAAATGATAATTGATAACTTTGGAATTTGGGTTATTAGTAGTACACCCCTCTCCACATTGCCTCGTAAATTCTGCTAAAACTTCAGAACTTCAGTTAGTGCCTTTCAAATATAGGTAATTAAATATGATTATACAATATACTATTAGGTAGGTACCTATATATATATATATATATATATATATATATACATTTCATTTTTATACTATCCTCTTATTCGAAAATGTAGATGTTTTCCACTAATTGTTCGTAGAATAAATCCATTGTAAATGACAAAAACATCTCCGTTTTGCTTGGAATGTAAAAAAATTATAATAAACGATGTAAAAACAATAGTAATTTCATCATATTATATTCATAATATGAAAAAATTGTAAACACCTACGTCCTACATCAGGTCCGTTACCGCTTTGCACGCACATAATAATATTTATTACTTATATTATAATCTATTATGTGGAAATTACTCATGGTTATTTTTTTTACAATTTTACATTTTGTTCAAAAACAACTAATAGAAATTCGCAAAAAGTACAGTAGTATTGAATTAACAGTTTTGTCAAATTAGAAATCGATTATCGTGATGAATAAAAAAAAATATATATATATAGGTACCTACTATATCTATATTATACTTTTTATAGGTACTAGCTATACTGTAATTACTAGTAATTTATAATCAATGGTACATGATATACATGTATATACCTGTATATATACCTACCGGCTACTACACTATATATATATATGTATATACGCAATAACTAGTAAATTTAGGCACTTGGTCATATTTTTAATTAGAATCGATTACAATAATAGCATTATTTTCAATTTTGTGCACTGTACAAGTTTTTACTGGCAAGTAAGTGGCAATTGACATACGCAATACGCATTGTAATGAATTATTTCATTTCCATAATATTTCAATAATATCATATGATCGCAAGATGCGTATACGGAAACTGCCATTTTAGGGCAATATTGAAAGATCAGATATTGGATTCCCACACATTTGGTTCTGGTGGATGACTGTTCACTGGAAAAGTGTTTGAGTAATTAATTAAAATAGTAATTTATTATACTTTATATAGTCTATACGACTACAACTAGATGTTAGGTATGACGTATACCTATAGGCACGTAGCATAATACATAATATAAGTAATAACTAATAATATTATTATGTACAAATTTCGAGGTTATTTTCGCATAAATTTAAAACCACTGCATGGGTCTGAATAATTCTGATATATTATTGTACTATGTTATTATTTCTGTTTTAAATATTTTCTTCCAAATTACAATTAGATGGATATAAGCACAATTTCGTAGGAGCTAATTTCCCCCCTCCCCGACATGATTCGTATTATAACGAATATATTATATGCATATAATATATATATGTTCATATAATTTATATAACGTAACGCCCCATGTCTATGTTAGTGTATAACTTAGTTATATAGTATATAGTATGATATAACTTATAAATAAAGACCGGAATAATGGAAATTACAACTTTTTTTTGCCCTCAGATAAATCAAATCTGATCTAATATACAAAATGTAGGACAAAATTCGACGAATATATTATTCATACTAGGACAAAATCAGCCCAATTTTTATTTAACTTAATAAATATTTATTGATTCGAATTTTAAAGGAAACTATACCTACATAGATTTTGTTAATATAGAATTTGTGAAATGCATTTCATAAATTATTACCAATAGATTGTTATCATAGGAAAATATGTGTAAGAAATATGTATTTAATAATAATGTACCTATATATATAATATGCATGAAATAACAAACCGATAATTGCGGGCTTTTTAAATTTAATTCTTCTTCTTCTCCTTCTTAACTTTCAAAATGTTCAGTTTCAATTTTTTTTGAGTTTTAAAATTTTGAAATGTTAATATATATTATTATATAATAATTATATTAATAGCTAACGGGGTCCAGGGGTACTAAACCCCCCAGAACCAAAAAATATTGATTTTATAAACTTAAATAGGTAATTATAATTAATTTTTTCAGATAGAATTTTTTAAACAATATAATAATTGGAAATAGAGTTTGGTGACTTAAAAATTAATAATAATAATGTCTTAAAATTGAATATAATGATTATATTTAAGATTCTAAGCAGTGCAAAATATTTTTTTATTTTACGATGATATTTATTTGTTTTATATTTTTCTGTGAGCAATTTATCGGCCAAGATTTAAATGATTCATGATTTAATTTTTCATGCGTACTCATTTTTTGGCACAAAATTTTACTAATATGGTACTTTGAAGAGCTAATTAGTAATTTCTTGATAATCGAAAAATTATGAAAAAAACTGGTTAATATAATGGTTATTTCTCCGTAATTCAAAAATATTGGTTCTAAGCACTTAAAAATTTCACAATGTATATATTTTATTCAAGTTTTTTTTTAAAAAAAAAAGGATTTTAATAATGATTAAAATATACCTATTTATATATAATTCTTGTTTTAAAAATGTTTTAAACATATATTTGAGTCTCCAATTAATGTATTTACTATTTTAAATGGCTTTTAAAATGGGATTGGACTTTTTGGTACCTACCTAATTAAAATTTGATGATCTATATTATTATTACTAGGCTGTGGTTCTTATAAGGTACTTTTATCATTTATTACTAAACTAAGGAATAATCAGCTTTAAAATTTAAAGAAAATGTATCAATTAAAATTTAAAAGTATACCAAATTAATGTATTAATATTAGATTTTACAACTCACGTGATCTATATCCTGTAGTCTGTTTTATTAAAATAATTTAAAAATAAAAAACCCCATTTACTATATACAATTTTAGTAATATAAAAAAGTTATAAAATTAAGAAAAATGTATGAATATAAAAATATGTAATGTTAAAAAAATGATTTTGTCACTCACTTTTATTCGTTCTAATGTCTGTAATGATCACATTTTTCCATGCCATACAAAATATTTTACAAGGATATTCTAAAAATATTAAAAAAAAAATTTCAAAATTCAAATGAAATATTTTGAATAAATAATTATTTACTAATATATAGTACGTGGACCCCGCTACCTCCCCCTTTACCAGCAGTCTAACAACAGTGCTTTGTCTCTCAACTAAGCGATTTTGCCCTTAAATATAGTAAAATATATAAATATAAATATTTAAATAATTAGTTTAATATATTTGGACCCCCCCCCAGAAAATTTTTAAAATACACCACTTACAGTAATTCTTAATATTAAACAGAGTTTAGTATACTGCATTATTATTATTATTATTATTATTATTATTATTACATATATTCATATCACTTAGCATCATTTATATTATACCTACATATCGCACCTATAGGTAATATAAATGCTGTAAATATGGTTATTCCGTATCTTTGTGATTTTTGTATTGAGGGCGTTCAAGTATTACGTCAGCACATTTTTAGCCTTTTTGAAACTCCTCCCCCTTATCAGCAAATATCAGACTCCCTACTTTATTACGTCAGCATATATGTCCGACAACTCCATTTATATTTAATAAAAAAATATTCCGGATTTTATATGAATTAAATAAAAATAAATGAAAAAATTTTGTTATATATTATTTTAATAAAAATAAGTAGGTACATATTTTGATTATTTTATTACTGCTGATGTCAGCAATATGGTTCTAACCTCTCCATACCTCTTGTCAACACACTACAGACCCCTAAGCGCTTATACGTAATACTTGAACGCTCACAATGTACCTATACTGCAACGGTTGGAATAATAAAATAATTCGTATAATTTATAATTCATTTTTATTAATCTATATATATATATCAGGTATAGTTGTTTCATTTACAATTTGAAACATTAAATATTTATCAAGTTAAGAAAAAAATGGGCGGATTTTATCCTTTTCCCGATCAAATATATGTGCATACGATCTGACTAATTATATACTGCAGTCTTCCTATATATTTAATTCACAATTTTTGTATACCTATATACCTATACTTCACGTGATAAAATATATACGTATATTTTTTAATATCAATCCCCTGGTTATCGATAAATTGTAATCGATGACCGAGAAACGAATGACATTTTTTTCAAAACGATTTCTCGATTTTTACCGGGAAAAAAATAATCGAATGACCTCTTTTTTCCATATTATGGTTCTAATTGTAATTTGTACGTATATTTTCATTGCAATTTTGACATATTTTTAACAGTATACAAAATAAATCCGTTCTTTACTTATATAATCCGAGATATAATCGTATTATATTAGCTCCCCTACATCCCCCGCGGTATATATTTAATATTAAAATATTGTGCCTATATATTATATGATATGTGGTGGTGTGCAAAATAAACTTTTGAAAATCCTAAACTGCGCGCAAATTTTGCGCTCGCGTAGTATTTATTTATTTTTATCGCGGTATTCACACGATAATGGCAGAATAATAACAGAAAAAATAAAAAAACACACACAGTTTACAGGAAAACGTGTATGGCGTGTACACGGCGGGAAAAAACGGACGACCGTGGCACACACACACACACACACACACAACAATAATAACATGTAAATAAGACCATTTAATGCGCGTGCCGCCGCCGCCGCCGCCGCCGCTGAGATTCGCGGACGTGCGGAACGGGCGGCAGGTGTGTGACCTCAGCGACGGGAAATACCCGGTGCAAAACGACCGCCGCCGCTGGTTTCCATAATGCCGTCATGTCCGATGGTAACGATTACGATTTGCCAGACGACGGGCGCTGTGCGAATAGAGAACGGTTTTCCCCGTCCGTCCATTAAATTCCTCGCCGGAGTGTTTTGCGTGTTGCGCGTTGCGGCCGATGTGCCGAACGAAATATGTCGAACATCGTGGACCGTATATAGTGTTGCGGCGGTGTTCGATTGTCGTCCTGTACTCACGTATTACGCACACTGGCCGGTATAAAGTCTCGTGCACGTTACAAAAAAAAAAAATTTTCGTTTCTTTTTAATCACGTAGGTTTCTTCACATCATAATATACTGGACCGTCTCGTGCAGACGCGACGACGTACAGAGATAATATTATTATTATAACGATAAATCACAATATATTATAATGATTTGTTGGCGAACGCTGTAATCTCCGTCTGACGGTCAACAGCAGGCTGCAATAATCGTAGCTTCAGCTGCAGCAACCTGTCGTCGCGTACCCCGCACGTTATCATATTTATTATTATTATTATTATTATTATCCAAATCTATCGATAATTTCATCATAAATAACGTGTTGTCTACAATAACGTATTATTATATATTAGTAGCACACGGCTTGTTATATTATGCCCGCGGTGTGCGGATAATCTTTGGCGAATACGGTATTCCAAGATAACGTCTTTTGTTTCACGGTCGTTACACAACGACAGGCACGATACCTGTTGTAGAGTCCGGTAGTAGTACACCTATACACGGACGACGTTCGACGAGTTTCGACCCGTACGCCTATATGTAGTCGCTGGTTGTTGCGCGGGTCCGGTGAACGAATACGGTACGAAATACTCGTGAATTTTACGGAGTGCAAATAAAAAGTTCGTAAAATTCCCATCGAAAGCTCTCTGCGTATGTACATTTCACAATAATATTGCGTTGTCTACCGAGCTGCTGCGGGAGTCCGACCGGCGATCAGGATAGGCGGCCCGAAGATGCGCTTGCAAGACTGCAGCTTTGCGGACACTCGCGGTGTCGCCAACGAGACGAAGATGATGTCCATGATGGTGATCCGCAAACTATTTTTAGGTATATATTTACCATTTGTTTTCAACATAACATATTATTGTATATTATAATAACATTATATAAATAGCCAACGTTCGTATTTTACCCGTAAAGGTATAGGTATTTTGGTTTTTTTCATTTTCATCCATCTACCGTTTTTATTTTTTATTTTCCCATGTCGATTAATCACAAGCATTCTGTCGTTTTTGTGTTCGCCTTTAAATTTCAATTCGCCGTAGAAAAATACAAATATTACTGACTGGTCCATAATAATATAATATTACAGTCTGCAGGTTTGTGTTCTCTGGTGGAATAATTGTCTACAATACATAGGTACCTAGTTACTTACATATTATAATAACATTACAACATACAAGTATAGTATAATCGGTAGGTACTGAAATAACAGGAAGAAGTGTGTATAGAATCGCGGTAGCAAGGACGTTCGAAGGATTTGTAGGAGAGGTCAAGTAGGGTCAGATCGACTCGTTTTTATATTAATTAATATCATGAAAAATCCAAGTATCCGATAGGTATATTTTTTTGGTTTTCAAACTTTCATAGTTTGTTAACAATTTAAGCGTAAAAAATGAATTATCAACAATTATAATTAGAGTTCCCATACGATCCGTATTTGAATCGGTAATCGGTAAAAAACGACATGGATATAAATTAGAAAATATTATGATTTAATTTTCATACATGGGGTATGCACATAATATTATAGCCATCATCGAAAGTCGTAGGGTAGGTACTTTAATACTTGGTATTAGGTTTTATCGGTTATCCTGCTATGCTACTGAATTACGTATTATTTTAACATAAGTCAACGTTATAAACTTATAATAATTACCCCAGAACTCAGTTCATGGACCCTAAACTGAGAGCGAATGGGGGTAAACTTTAAAGTCTAATCGTATTAATGCCCTCTTAATATTTTATAAATTGATTAAAAAAAAAAAAAAAACTTAAGTTACTCATGTTCTCTCGTCTATACTAAAACCCTGACTAAAACATAAACCTACCCATATTATTATGATCAATTAGTAAATTATGTTGTAATAATTAGTATTTTTTAGTGTCGTTTCTTTCTAGATTCATTTGAATTAAACGTTTCTATGTTCAGACAAAATATTGGAAATGTAACTGATAAGGATATATTACAATTTTCAGAATTACCTATATTTTATAATTTTATCAGAAAAGTCAACGATAATTGCAGTTTTTAAATGAAGTGGGGAATACATTGATTTTACAATGATATTGATATGTGTTTTATGGTTTTCGGGTGGAACGAATGAAAGAGTAGTTTTTTGGGTGAAGAACTAAGTTAATACTTAAAAGAAGTAATTATTCAATTTCCCAAGTAGTTATCGGGTATAATGCCGTAAAGATTTAATTAAGGAGAAAAAACTGGAAATAGTTGTACGAAAACAAAAATCGATTTTGGATCAACGGTTGACCAGTTTCCACAACCTGTGTCTTTTGTCAATGTTTTTAGTAGGTTTTATATAATTCTATATAAAAAAAAAAGTAACTTGAAAATAATTTTAGTTGTATGTTAATTTATTAAAAGTAATTAAAACGTCCCTTATTTTAGATTCTGAGCGTAGTTTTACAATACGAACTTTTACATTTTACATGCGAGCAAATTTTCTGGTAGAAAGAGTTGCGTAGGAGTTTAATTGGTGTATTGAGGTTTTTTGATTGAAAATTAATTCTAGTTGATATTTTATAGAAGTAACTCTTTGATTTTTCTCAGTAGTGGAACTTAAAACTACCCTTTTCAACGGAAATATGTTTTATTAAGTTTACTTATTTTAATATTTTATTTTTTTAATAATATACTTACCGAACTTCGATCAGAATCGTCTTTCGAATGCAGTGATTTATTCTTTGCTTTCAAATTTAAAATAATAATAATATACTATATGGAGTCTGGATGACTTTTTAAAATTAAATCGAGGATTTCTATTAGGTATAGGTATATATCATTTAGCATAATTATAATTTAGTTTGAATTAGTTTTTGAAAACTAACAAATTACTTTTGATACATAAATTGCTTGTCCCTCCCTTGATCAATTTCCAATAAATACATGCCTAGAAAATGTTATTACGAGGAGTTTAATAATTTATTGTTTATATGTTGATACATATTAAATATTAATATGGTAGTTATACCTATTATCTATAATTTTTCTAAGTAGAATACATTTTAAGGATAGTTTGAAACTTTGAAAACCTTTCCTAGTTCTATTCAGATATTCACCAGTAGCCGCTGATTTTGCTGCACCTAATACTTATTCAATTATAATTTTAGAAGGCAAGGACAAATTTTACCTATTTGGAGTATTTTCATGGGTCATTAAATTTAATTAATTAAAAAATATAATTAATTATTCTATTAATAAAATTGTATTACAAAGAAATAGCCAATAGGTACTCAGATTGACGTAACAAATTTTGTTTTTAAACCGTTATTCAGAAGTTGCAGTATTATCTGCAAAAAAATCACAAGATTTTCTATTTTCCTCTCATAAATGGGCCTCTTGCTATACTTGTACCTATAGAACTGGATAGAATTTTCAATGCATCTGACACGAAAACCTGTGCACGTTTATGTGTCAGTAGTATAATTATATTGGTACAAAATTGTATGTTAACTATACATTATATTATATTAATATAAACTATTGGTACCTACAGTTTTTTTTTTCTGTTAGTTTTATAATAAATATTAGGTAGGTAGGTATATAGTATATACTATTTATATACTTTAGTCATTAGTGTGTAATAAAAATAAAATGTTTGTAAGATTTTTTTCTCTTCTAAATTATCACTTTTTTTTATACATAATGGTTATTACAATAGAGATAGGATGTTGATGACATATTTTGCATTTTTTCCCCTTTAATCCTATAAAATGCTGTCTTAGCTAATAACTTATTTCATACTTTCTTGATTTGGAATACATAAATTGTATTTTGCATATTTTGCTTTTTTGGAATTTTTAGCTATAAATTTGTTTCGTTTCTAACGTCATTTTTTTTTCATATTATAGGTAATTTTTATACATTGCATCTAATTTTTCTTAAATTTCAGACTTAAAAGGAAATTTGTACATTTTTAAAATAATTGTATTATTATTATTGGAGGATTTCGATTAGACTTTCCGCGTTCAAGTGTTATCGTCATACTACACATTATTTTACAGACATAGGTCAATATACACGCTTATCGATTATTATATTATTATACTTTATAAATTATATCGTATAAATCCGACAAACAATATTAAATTAACATGCCAAAATCAAAATTGTTTTTAATAGCCAATTATGTAGTTTTATAATTTAATTCGGAAACTATATATTTTCTAGTAATTGTTATAGATTTTATTTTGTAAAGTGTGTTAAATTGGGTGCTCTAAAACAATAAAAGCTCTTGAACAATAAAAGTGTTTTCAAGTAAATAATTAATACATTTTTAGTAATTTTGAAAACATTTTTGGAAATTTTTGGTACTTTTTTAGGTCATCAACATTCAAAATCCTATCTCTAGTTATTAGTTTATATTTAATTGTAGTTATATTTATTAAAATCGTATTCGTTTAATTAAATTCAACTACCTAACGGATTATGTTTCATTTGTTTTTATGACAACCTTTAAAATTTAAACCTCCAACTAATATAAAATTACCATTATGCATAATATATATTAGCTTGTACTTAATTAATCGTAACAGAGATTTTAAAAATAGGATTATCCAAGATCTGCCAAATTTAAAAATATCTAGACGATCTAAATTATCCGTTTTTTTAAATTGTAGTAATATAATATAATTAAATAATTTTTAGTATATACATTTTAATCGTATAATTTAAATAATCATTATACCTATACTATTATGTTGGAGAACGGATCTTTATGTTTTACATATTTTTACTGACTGTAGGTATGCAGTTCGACGAAGGTAAAAAATGTGGATGATTTGTCGATCACTGAATTCATAGGAAAAAGTTGATTTTGCATAATATTTGGATCTTATTTTAGAGTACCTATAGAATATTTTAGTCTATTTTGCATATTTTCTGAATATATTGTAATATTACATTATTACATGTAATAAAAATCATATATATTAATTTTACAAATTCAAGCCTTATTTTTGCCACTATAAAAATTAATATATTGTATTATAAAACATGTTCAATTTCTATTGTTATTTGCAGTATATAGGTTATCATAGATAGCTATGGTTTGTTGTAAATTTGTTGTAGAAAGCATATTTTTAAGTGTTTACGTAGTTTTACTTACCGAGTGCAGTTCAACGAAGGTAAAAATGTGGACGGTAAAACGATCACAGAATTTAAAGAAAACTTTTTTACATATTGGAGCATATTTTAGAAGTTAAAGAATATTTTGGTCTTTAGCATATTTTGTACATATTTCTTGATTTTTAGGAAAAATATATACAGATAACCTTTTAAACTGAGCGAAGCAAGAAATTTATTTTAAAATGATATTTTTTATGGTTTGTATACATTTTTTTGGGTTGAAGGAGTCGTATAGTATTTTGGAATAAAAATGTTTTTGATATTAAATTTATTCTAGTTGATACTTTGAAATGGTTATTTTTCCAGTAATTTCCAGAAGTATAAAGGAAAACTATACATTTTTAACGGAAATCTTATATAGAAATAGGGTAAATAACAAAATAACAAATGAAGTTGTAATGGTTACCTTTTTTTTTATTAATATTTATAATAACAAATTAGGAAAGTCTACTCTTCTAGGATGTTAAATTCCCGGTTTTTAAACAATAATCTAAATAGATTATAAAACAAAACGAATAATATTTTATCACCCTATAGGCCTATAGTAATCAAATCGACAAACTCGTAACATGTATAAAATGTACTACGGACGGACTCAACGGGGATAAGATATCATAATTCGCTCAGAATCGTCTTTTGAGTGAAATGATTTTAAATTTATAATAATAATACACTATCAAAGAAGGGAACTTACAGTATTTGTATAATGATATCTGGACGATTTTTTTTATTGCTTAGGTATTTTGCGTTTTTCAAAGCGACTTCTTAATTTTTGGGAAATTTTACTCAAGTGCCTTGATTTAGCTTCTTTTATAAAGAATGTTTTGTTTTATTGGTGCATATATTAGTATCATACTTTGAACTTTTAAAAACTTAAAAATCCGCTCCCTACCAGTTATGTTTAACAAGGTTTAATTTGTATTTACTTAAAATATACATATATGTACTTACGTATTTTATCATGATAAAATAGGTAAAAACTAAACACACGTTGTAATAGTAATAAGCTGGTTACCAAATTTGTAATAATTACTATAGAAAATGTGTATATTCGGTAATTTAATATAAATCTATATTTTATAATTACGTTGCAAAACTTTATATAATCGTACTTATTCCTAGTAATCCTACATAATTTAAATACCTAGTAGGTAGTAGGTACCCATTAAATTTGTCAAATTATTATGGGCATTAATATAAAATACAATAATTAATACAAAAATATTGTAAAAGTAATACATTCTTCACTAATTAAGTTCAAAATTTAAAAACAACTAAGTACCTTTACATTTAGTCGTTTAGATAGACGTCATTATAAAAACATGATTTTAAAATTTTTGACCTGAACTAAATACTAAAATGTTAAATTTGTACCATTAATTTGTTATACACATATTAGTGTGTATAGGTACCTAACCTACTTTTGTAATATAATATTTAATAATTAAATATAATGCAAATTATTCTTGTAGGTATTCAATGTTCATTAAACAAGAATAACAAATGTTTAAATTTTAGATATTTAGGCAAGTTATTCTAATTCAAAATTTTCACAACTTACGTTTATAAATTATACATATTATTATAATACCTACAACGGAAGTCGGTAGGATTAACGATATTCTAAACTATAATATGCTATAGAGACTTTCCTGGCCACGTATCTTTATGTGACAAAAATCAACAGTAAAAAATATATTATATTTCAACAATACTTTCTACAAAAAAAAAAAAAAAAATATAATATGCTATTATAAAAATTATATTGTAGGTTTTTCACTAAATAAACAGTTATACTTTGTAGTTATTTTTAAATAGTTTCATTTAGTCATTTTCGCAATTTCGTCATACTAAAGTAGATAATTTTTAAATAAACAAACATATAAGTAGTAGGTACGTACATATTTATATAACAATTAGTATTCAGTATCAGTTCCTATACGGCTATACCTACAATTGTACGTGGGTATTAAATACAATAACATGAAATTATTGGGTTTTTACACTAATTGAAGTATATAATAATTAGGAAATACTACATACGTGAATAATAAATATTATATAATTCTTCTTCTCTCTCAACTATTTGTATAATAAATATAAATATAGTTTAAAATACAAATGAAAATGCTCGATAATCTATCATAGTCACGATTGATTATTATAATTTATATTTACTTATTTACTTTATAATATTTACATCTAAGAGTACCTACTTGTAGATATGTATTTTAATTTCATAAAAAAATAAAACTCAATTCTGCAAAAATATTTACAAAATAAAAAGTAAACATTTTTGTAAAATTAAGTTTTATTATTTTATTATATATTATATAAAAATAAAAACCCAATTTCTACAAAATAATTTGTTTTTATTTTAACAAATACGTATTTCGAAAACAATTAAAAGTGGTGGATTTGAAAACGTTCAGTAATAATTACAAAATTGATTATTGAGGAATATAATTTAATTATAAGATTGATTTTGAAGGCCTAGTCACAAAATATATGTATATTTTTGGAGTAGGGAGTAAATATAAATACACAATAAATTATTAATAGGTATTGATAAATTATAGATCTGTCACTGTTTTTATGTACCTACCTACTTATTATTTCATACCTATTATTAGGTTATTATTAACAATATTCTGTTTTATGGGAATTAATAACCAAATAATGTATAATTACTAATTGCTATAAATTAAGTATATCAGAAAAAAATTATAGAAATAACAATAAATATTAAATCGTATAAAATTATAAAATAGGTACCTATATATTTATAATATTATATACGATATACCTATTTATTATATCATACGTATACTTATGCATATTTTTTTATAACTTTTATTCCAGTTATTTTTTAGATTTTGAGCGTAGCGAAGAAGCTTATGGTTTTACAATGATGTTTATTTATTTATTTTTTTTATTTTTCTGTAAACACTTTTTCTACCAGAAGGAGTGCTCCGATATTTACACTCATACCCAGTTTCCGGTAGCAAATTGCATCTAGTTGGTACTTTTGAGAGGTCATTTTTCGATTTTCATAATAGTTTTTTAATGCGTAAGCAAAAACTACCAAAAAATTACGAAAAATAC
>JAIPRL010007600.1:0-22962 GCA_025469235.1 Pemphigus obesinymphae
CGCTCACTTCACTCGTTCCTGTACTAACTTCCACATTCCTTTTTCCAATTCAAACTACCAGTCTAACTCCCCATTAATCCGTCTTATGCGTATTGCTAATGAAGCACCCTCACATTTCCCCTAAAAAAAAAAAAAACGCTGTGTGTTTCTGATATTGTCACTTATTTAATTTACCATAAGTATTTGATATATATATATATTGTTTTTTTTTCTCTCCATTACACTTAATCATGTAAAAAGCCGTCTGGCGTTTATTATATATATAAAATAAATAAAAAAATAAATAAATAAATAATTGAATGATTGATAGTTGTAGAATTTTTAGTTTCTAACAAGTACAATATCTATCTAAGACTAAATTATATTATAACACCTATAAGGAGTCAGATAATATTTATTAGTAATATAATAGGTAAGTTGTATAAAATCATCATTTAATGGAGAGCTATCTCTAGAAATCTGTTGAAATCATTAGAAATCTCTAGAAATCCGAAATCTGGTGTACAGAATTCTTAACAGTTGTTTACTCCCCGAATATAATATATACATGTATACCCACATTTGCTGTCTCTGGTCGAAAATGTATTCATAGAAAAAAAAATGAACATTGAATCTAAAAGTTCAAGTTTACTTACTCAGTTATTTATTTTTGATTGTCCGATTTGTAATTTCATTGTATGAACTTCAGTTAATATATATTCATAATCGTCCAATGAGCGTCATATTGCAAGGGACGAATGATTTCCGAAAGTTTGTTATTGAACACAGTATTATAATATATTATAATACAAAAATGAATTATTAATTAATATAGGTAATGAACATTTTCAAAAGATAGTCAAGTTAATATTTATTTTTCACGTTCTAACCATAAAACTTGACGAGTATAAATCGCGTTTTGTCAACTTTTGATGGGTTTCGGGGTTATTTAACTTGAGTCGTTTGAGTTAATCTCTTTCATTATTTTCGAACGCCTGCATTCGATGTGAATATTATGCAATATATTATAGCATAACGCCATAACTTGTATATATACCCAGTGAACTACTGTGTCCACACGAGCAAAAATGATAATAATCGTTGGGCTTATGCATCAAAAACGAATAATAATAATCGATATTATTTATTATTTTACCTACTCGGTTCTTTTTTTGTTTCGTTTTGTAATAATTATCGTATCCATTCAAAACTCTCCCGAATTTTAGTCCAAACGACTCGTATCATGATAATTATCATTATTGTCGCGACGCCCGTCGTCGCCTTTTTTGTTTTTCAATTCAACCGGTGAACCATTCACAGTTGGCCGAATTCACTCTGTACATAATAATAATAATAATAATAATAATAATATATAGTAGCGGTACATTTTGTCATGGCCATTTGCAATCATGCACATATACGTATATTATATTATGCATATAAACGGCGTAGAGGATTTTGTTTTGTTTTTTTAATTACGCTAAGACTACCGTTCCGCAGACCGGCATTGTCTGAATTTTCCACCAAGAATTAGATGAGAAAAAAACGTGAGAAATTACCCATTTGAAAAATCGTTTTTTTTTTTTTCCACTCAACCTCCCCCGCCCATATACCAGCTCGTGCTGCTGGTAACCTTATAACTGAGTTTATAATTTAGATTAAAACCCGTACCGGATACCGGAACACGCAGTCGAGATTTCACAATGGGAATCGCACTAACAACGGGTTAATTCGATTAAACACTTCGTTAACATATATTATAGTACCTATACAGTATTAAATATATATATATATCTACATTACTCAGCTCGTAGATAATTTAAGACCAGAACAAGGGTGATGCTCAGTTGGAGCAAGGTGGGGCAAATACCCCAGCCAAATTTGTGTTTCCCCCGGCTATAAGACCAATAACAAACATACATTTCAAGAATTACTTTTATTATACATTTTTAATGTAATGAAAAAATGTAATAATGTAATACTATAAACTCATATAGGTCATCATTTATAGAATAATTATTATTTATTTTGTAATAATAATATCGTGGGCTGAGAGTAAAATGGTTCTATTTCAGTATTTTCAAACTGTTCCGGGAGCATTTTTAAACGTATACTATAGATACCTTAATATTGATTTAGAACATTTTTATTCACTTTAACTCTTTCAATAATGATCTCAATTAGTTCATTCCAGTTTCAAAATATTGTCCATATAAATATTAATAATCGCAAGTTTAAACAAGTACTTTATTCAAAAATTGGTGATACCAATAAGAAAAGAACCTTTTTACTCTGAGCCTACTATATGTAAACAAAATATTCATTTAATTTTTTATATAATAGAATAAAACCCATATGTTAATATATACCTAATATAAATTTTATAGATACCTACGCCAAAGCCACATAATCAAATTTATTCAAATATCAATGCGAATACTGTCAAAAGTATAAAAGTTTTACTAAAATTAATTTGTATCTAAATGCTAATTTTAGTATAATGTTATGGGCAAATAGTAAAATGTGTTAAACATATTTAGGCTAATAGAAAAAATGTAATTATTAAGAATCAAAATAATTTTCACAAGGATTAATAAATTGAGTAGGTATACTCATATACTATATTGATACTAATATATTGGGTAAAAATTAAAAAAAAATTATACATTAGATTTTTAGTATTGTAATTATTAAAAAGTTTTATATAAAGATGTTATTATCTATTATATTTGTAAGTTGAGTTATTGTAATAATTATGTACCATTGAGCTATCTGCTCATAGTTTTAATATTGAATAAATATATTGTGTAATGTTATTTTAAAATATAGAAAGAAATTGAGACAAATTTAAAACGTAGAATTTGACAAGTATTGCCGTCAAATAATGAGTAATAAATAAAAAAGAAAATTAGGTTAAAAAAATAATCAGAAAAATGAATTTGTTATTATATCTGTATAACTGTTTATTTTCTACTCAATTTTAATATTGTATTATTATTAATATGTGTGTGAAATGTGAATCAAATAAATTGTAAAACGAAAATGTACTTATATTCATAGTTGAAATAATTGAATAGATAATAATTTCAGACCAGGGACTGAAGACGCAAGTCGGTCATACAATTTAATTGTTTTTTTTTTCTGGATAAAAGTAGTATATGTGCAAAAAAATAAAGCGATAAAAGTATTATATAATCCACAGACATTCATCATGAAATGCACCTTCCGCATCTTCTGCTTATCGAAACACTGGGACAATATGTAAAAAAATGTAGTATTGTGGGAAAAAAAAAACTGCTGTATATATTATCGTGTACTCCGTTTTTAGCGTAACTTGGGACTTTTTTTTAGTGGGCCAATTCAAATGACTGCAAAGATTTTATAAAAAATAATTCAATAAACATAAATACAATTTTTAACTTATGATAATTATGAAACATTATACTAGTAAGTTATAGATTCTGAGCGGGAAGGCGAATCTCTTGGTTCTACAATAACGAGGACATTTATAGGATATGTACCTAAGCGCAAATGAAAACTATACCTAGCCAAAATTAATGTTATAAATAGGAAAAATCTAATGCTAAAAACTTGAAATTTACACCAAATATTTACTGTAACGTATAATATTGGAGTGATAAAATTGAATTTTTTTACCAATAATTTCTGTACCTTAATTACAATAAAATTGGAAAAGTAAACTACCGAAAATAATGAAAAGTTATTAGGTATAAACCAGAAAATAATACTATCAACTTTGCTCAGAAATATTCATTGATTCAATATCGAATAATTGCTACAAATCACAAATTGTACCTATTGAACAAAATAATAAAAACAATTTAAAATTAATTTCCAAATTATCAAGGATGACATGGCCCTTCCAAATTTTACCAGAGAGGGCAGCTGCATCCTCTCACATCCCCCCCCCTCAGTTTACCCCTTCGGATTTTTTATTCGAAACGCAATCCATTTATTTCATAACACGGTATTATAATATATATATAGGTCAGATCAATTTTGCAAGAAATACCCCATTGGCCAAGATAATGCAATGTTTCGTCTTGGCACGTAGACCATTGCTTTAATCTTTTTATGTTTCTATTTTCTTTTTTAATACTTATATAATTAAAAGCCGTTTATAATGTAAATAAATAAAAAATATAATACACCGTTTTTTCGGTTTATACTTAATAGGTTTATTATATTATCTATAATCAGTGTTGCCATATGTACCTGTATATACCTATATTATGTGTAAAAGACCCAAACTGGAATTTTTTTTAGAGCCCCTCAATCATACAAACCTATAATGTCACTATATAAAAGTCACTCGAGAGAAAAAACATAAGTAACTATATTTTAAGCAAAGCCAGAGACGCCAAAATTGTTTCCATAAAATTTGATCTCGAATAATTGTCCTCACATATTTTAACTTATTAGAACCAATATGGTACATCAAAACTATTTAAAAACATAATAGGTTATTTGAATATATTAGTATATTTTTATAAGACAATTAAAATCTAAAACAAATCACTTTTAAAAATTAATAATTTAATAATTTAATTTTAATATATACCTATATTTTTATCGGTCAAAATTAAGAGTGGGGAGTAACGAGTTTAAAAGTTAAGTTATAAGTCAAATTATTTTTAAATAACTTTTGTCTTTACGATTTAATTTTGCCGACAATGTAACTCAAATTTAATAAATATTATTTTTTTAAGTCAAATTACTCAGAAAAGAGATTTAATGTAATTATTTTTTGATATTATTGTTATTTTTTTAAATGTTATTTAGTTTTTCTTATTTGTTTTATTGTAATAAAATATAATATATATTACTTTGTGATCATAACAATTTATCTTCTAATATATTTTTAATAAAAGGTCATCAACTTTTTCGTTGAATTACTTACCCGAAAAAACAACAACAAAAATCAATTTTATTTTTTGGGTACTAAGCCTCCCCTAGTGACGCTTAGTGGCTTAGTGGCGCTAAAAAACTATTTTTACCCAAAAAATCCTACTTGAATTTCTACCCAAAAATTTTATATAGCATACGACAAAACTAACCAATCTTTAAAATGTTGTAAAAATAATTAAAATGTGGTCAACATATTTTTAAATTTTTATGATATCAGTATAGTGCTATATTAAATGTTTAGTATAAATATCAAGTCTCTTACTTGATTATTTTCCGATTTATAACAAGTTTTGGTCATTTATGGTAGTGCTTAAGAAAACCACAGAAAAAATTTAAAAAATTACCTCTATAAATTACCAACTAGACCAAATTTCCTATCAGCAACATTTATACCTACCTAAAAACTCTTTATTTTAATCCTTTTACTAGAAATAGTGTATACATTCATAAAAAAAAAACTTGAGTGAATATTGATTGTAAAACTAAATCGCTATCCTCAGAATCTAAATATGAATTATATATTTAAAAATATTATATTATTTTATTTGACATTTTGTATAAAGCTCAATGATACCGACTGGATCTCAACTAAATAGAATACTGCAACAGTTGAAATTTAATCAATGTTATTGAACTTTATATAAAATATCAAATAAAATAATGTATTGTATAATTTACAACATATTATAATAACTGAGCAAAAGCCGAAAATAGAGCACTGGTCACTGACAGCCTCGGAAATAATTTGTTGGTTAGGTATACAGTTAGACGACATTCGTGACCACAGATACTATAGTGTAGGCACCATCTAAAGGTTCTAATTTATTACAATAGCCACTTATTTTAAATTTTACACTTTATTGTACATTTTGAGGTCAATCGACAATCAATATTGTTGTCGTCTAATAATTATAATTGATTACCTATATATATTCGTATTCGTTGGTAGGCATTTATATGCCATCAATATCTGTCC
Organism: Pemphigus obesinymphae; assembly: GCA_025469235.1. NCBI lineage: Eukaryota > Metazoa > Arthropoda > Insecta > Hemiptera > Aphididae > Pemphigus > Pemphigus obesinymphae. The sequence goes on from JAIPRL010007600.1 coordinate 5,885, forward strand.
TATATTTTTAATATAGGTCCTCAAATTTATACTGTTATACGTCATAGACACGTGAAAATGAACACATTATTCTGATAAAAATATAACATCCAAAAAAAGAGTCAATATATAATATAATTTTCAGACTATTTCAAAATGTTTATCTCTGAATCATTAGCGTATGACTTGCATCAGTATTTCTCTTAGATTTAGATTTGTCCTACACTAAATATATTATATATTTCAAAAATATTTTAATCACTCGTGCATTTTTGGTATTATGTTATTAATCATCTTTGGAAAATATTGTCCATGAATAATATATACCCAAAATACCTAATTTCGCCCATGGTTTTAATTTATTTAATTCAATTTTCTAACCTGTAATATATAATATAAAATATAAATATTATTTAACAATAATGTATCATATATTATTATTATTTACCAAATATTTACCAAAATGTATCTATTTCAAATTAACAGAAATATTGTATTATTATAATTGTAATTATGAGGTTGAAAAACATTACTCGACTCTACTCCATAAATATAAATAATTGTTTTTTTTATACGATTTCTATTCCATGCACCTTTTGATACATTATGTTATGGATATAAAATAGTATTCGTATCTATATATTATTTTGTAAACGGTCAACATTTTTTATTATATAATACTCTGAAAACAAATTGATTCTGAATCTATCTACATTATAAATTAATAATTAGTTAATTAATTAAACCTACATTTTTATTACTGTCATATAAAATGGGATTGCAAAATTATAAACTATGTCAAACGTCAAAAACTCCCTCGTTTTATCAGGCTCCGTACGTAAGGAAAATATTATTTTTTCAATTTTCATGTCCAATTTCAGCAAACAATCAAATATTACTAGCATGAACATAAATATTTTGTCGCGCATGTTTAACCACGCGCGAGAACGCGCAAAAACGGCCCATATGTTTGAACGCGTTCTTTCCTGATAAGCTATCGTCTGTAGATGCAAATTCTTTCCCGCGCGAAACCCCTCGCGCCTTTCAATCGCGAGGTTAAGAGTGTGCGTGTAAAGGCAACTTATTGACATAGTTAATAGTTTTTTTCCCCAAATTTTATATGAATTAATAAAAAATAAATGAAAAATGTTATTGCATACTTTGAATTATTTTTATATATTTTGATAAAAAAAAAAATAGGTACATATATTTATTGTAGATATTTTGTTTTTTTTTTTTTATTACAATAAAGTCCATTTCCATTTCCTAGCGTCAAAATTCTGTATATATATATATATATAATATATATATTAGTTAATATATGTATTCCTATTTAATCTTTTATTGTTATTTAAATGCATGCACTTCATATAAATTTACCGTTTTATTATTATTGTAATTTGACCATAAATATGATGTCCGTGATATTTAATAAAATATACTAAACCATTTTACGATACAGAAAATATTTAAGTTATAATTTTTTCATACCTATATACTAGTATACGTACATTGTACCTGTATTAAAATATAATATATAAAGCTTATAAGCTTTGCAAATATGCTCGTTTTAAATATTTCTAGTCTGAATGAATTATCGTAAGACTCGAAATATTCTGCGGGTACCTAAATAGAGTTCGAAGAGGAAGTGTATGTAATTTTGATCCTGTATTTATGGTGGAAGACCCATAGGGTGGCCGACCTCGAGTAAATAAAATACCTATAGTAGAAATATTATTAAAACTCGATAACTGAAACGCTACATTATATGATATGCGTAGTGTGTACATAACCGATGTTGCAGAACTACGACAAATGACTTCGGTAATTATTCCTTGAAAATATCGTTCAAACAGTTGTCTTAACGAATCAAATAAGGATATTGAACTCGGGCGAGGAACAAGATTCCGCGGTTGAACAACAAAATACAATATAATAAAATAATATACAGGTATACCACCAAATGTGTTCGTCGACCGAAATTTTGTTTACCAATATATACTGTATAGTGTATATATAATATTATAATCTACACTACCTACATTATATTATACTGTATTTATCGATATTTTTAATTGATTTTTACGCTTGAATACGCTTAATGTTTATATACACAATTTAAATAAACGGCATCTTCCTCCGTTGAACACAATTCAAAAATAATTTAAAAATGTGTCTGACAAATAAGATTATTAGGTATATATTTTTACATTTATTTTGAAATTTCGACAAACACACATAATTCGTTACCAGTAAAAAATATTAAACTTTGCGTGGAAAGTATAAAACAATATTAGTATTTTACACTATTATATGTTTCTTATAATATAATGTATAATATATCACCAGCTAAATTAAACATGTACAAACTTCTGCGATAAACCGCACAATTTATTGATGAAAACAATAATAATATAATCATATATTATTTTTCAATTGTGTTACAATTTAAATTTAAATTATTATTTATAAATTATTCATGATATAACATGAGTAAAACAAACAATAATGTGACAATACCATTTATCACATTGATTTGTATAGACCAATTTATTTAAAAAAAAAAAACATAATAATTGAAGAATTTCAATGGTGGGCATAGTTAACGAGTTAATTGTTAACTGTCAACTTTTTTACCTACTTGGTTAATTTGACAGTGTTGGGGTAATTTACTTTTATATGTAATTAAATTACGTTACACTTAATAATAAATATAAATATTCAAATATTACTTTCAACACTTGAAATTATTTTTATCAAGTTACATTACTTAATTAAAACTTACTTTACGTTGCTTACTTTGTATTTTCTTAAATATTATATTAGCAATACTAATAGTTATAACTTATAAGTTATAACTATAATTTATATTTCAATATCCTAAAAAAAAAAAAACTAAAAATGCACTTATAAATATATATTTATGTTCCCAAAAAATTACCCATTACAGAAATAATTTCCTAAAAAATGACTTTATGATTTTTTCCATAAATTTGAATTGGTTTTCGTTTAAAAATAAAATAATAATAATAATAATTCACAAAAAATAGTTTCAAATATTTTTTATTTTAAATTTTGAGCGTAGAAGAAAGTATTCGTTTTTCAAAAATGTGTTAATTTTTAGTTTTTTATGTATGTATTTATATATTGTTAGGCAGAAGTCGATTGGGAATTTTCAAGAGCTTTCATTGATTTTAGTTAGTAGGTATTTGAAAAGGTCATTTTTGAATTTTTCCTATTAGTTTTCTTAAGAGTAAGGAAAAACACTTAAAATTGGTAGCTATAAATTGTCCGAAAATAATCAAGCCAAAAATTTAAAATTTACATAAAATATCAACTACTATCTAGTATTATCTCTTTTCATAAATGTAGGTATAAAGAAAAATTAAATTCTATTATTATTATATTTTTGTGTAATATATATATATATATATATATATATATTGTGATTATTATTATTATAATTATGTAATATTTACATATTATATACACATTTTAAGTAAAAATTTTGAAAAATATACAAAAAAAAATTAAAATTAATTAACATTTATAAATAACAAATTTTATTCAATATTATATGAATAAAAAAATTAATTATTTAATTATATACAAAATACAAACCGCATGCATAAAATATTTACTTTTTGATTATTTAAGTTTAATAATTTTTTGAACTTGTCTATTTTGAAAAACCATTGTCCATTTGAACAATAATTTTACTTATGCCCATATTCTTGGAGTAGTGTGATTTTTAACATACAATTATTTTTTGAAATTTGATAAACCTACTACAAATATACATATCTTAATTTTCAATACAATAAATACTTAAATTGATAATTCTTCAATTTGTATAGTGACCATTTAAATAATTAAATATATAATTTTTTTTTAATAATACAAATAATATATTTAAGATAAATTGTGTTGATAGGTACATCTTTACATTAAGACGACGTTGCCACCCATATTAATTGTATTTTCTCTGTCTAACCAACTGACGATATAGGAAATTTACATTAGATTTACATTCTTATTACAACTTCATAAATTGTAATATTAGAGTAAATTTACCTATTATTTAATTTATAGACAAGATTATCTATGCCCTAGAATCTTTTTTTTCGAAAAATTAATTTTAAAGAGAAACACGTTTATTTAAACAATTTAAAACAATTATTGTTAGGATTTCAATATAGTTAAACCTCTTTACAAAATTAAAAAAAAACGACGCTACAGCATATAGATAATATAACCTCGTTTATAAATATGGTAATAGGTCAATTTTCAAATGCAAATTTGGGTGTCCTCCCATGTCATCATCCTCTTAAATTCTATAGTTTTTTTAATTAAACTCAAAAATTAAAAACTTTTAACTTAAACGACTATTTTTAGCAATTTTTCAGCCCCCGCGGTGTGTGTGAAGAGGTCGAGTACTCATAACCAAATTAATTTAACACAAATTGCTGTATTATAATAAATAAAAAGTAAAAATTAAATAATAAATGAAACGAAGGGGTGAAAAATCAAAAATTCGAAACTTCAAAAATAAAGTCATTCTTAAGTTGAAAAATTGTAATAATAATTATGTATAACCTAATAAATATTAAAAATTGACCACCATCATGTATATGTACACAGCTGTACAGTGTACAGTATACATTATTATGAAAAAAAAAAAAATGAATTTAAAACTGTCGAAAGTAGTGCGTGAAAGGCATTATTTGAATTGAAATAAATATTTTATTCTAGTCCTATACACATATACCTACATACCTATCACATTCCCAAATATTTGAAAATTCATTGTATTGCATACAGAAAATAAAAAATTTAATAAATACTCACGTTATTAATATTGCGTATAATATTATTATACACTCATATATTTTTTTTTACTTATGAAATATTATTCTTAGCGTTGACGAATATTATACCTTAATTTACTTTAAATTACTATAATATACGCACGGGTACACGTTTTATTTTATCGTTTTGAAAAAATATAAAAATGGGTAATGTCATACATCATTAAAATATACATAGTACAATTTTATACTTAGGTATATTATATATTATGATTATTTTGTATTTAAATATTACGATTTTGATCGAAAACTGTGTGACCACATATACCTAGTAGTAAAAATAATAGGTAATAGCTACATATAGGTATAAAAAAAAAATTAAATATGACATATTTTAACCATATTAGGTACTTATACCTATTATATTTTTTTTAATAAACATTGTTTTTTTTTTTTCACTTACGTACATTAAATGGAAATAAACTTAAATAATAGAATTGATAATTTTCTAAGGCTGCAGTTGCATTTTACAATACAGAGCGTTTTTTTTTTTTTTATCGCACTCTTCTAATTTTCTCTGTGAATATTTATAATTTATTAATTTTTGTTGTTATATAAGCTTGAGATACTAATGACAAAATATGGCGTGTATTTAAAAAGTTAGAATTTCTTACTATTTTTTATTCTTGTTATATTTTGGGTTTTATACTTTTCTTATATAGCAACCTAGATTTTTGACTTAATATATTCCGACACAGAATATTTTTTTACATTTTTATGTATGAATATCGAATATTGAAACAACAGTTAATTATTATTTATTAGCATTTGTAGTTTTGAAGAGTAGAGTAGTTCGAGGTACTATAAATAGTATTCCCCGTCCCTCCACATATTCTCTATCCAAATTTTAAATGCTTATAAATAATAAACTGTTGGTAAATATTCGAAATTGAAACACTAAAATGTTGAGAAAAATATTTTACAACAGAATATTAAGTCAAAAATATATGTTGCTTTTTAAAAAAGTATAGGCTTTAAAAAATATATACCTATTAACAATAATTTTAAAAATCCTATTGTATGACCTATAGCACAGGTATTCAAACATTTTCAAACCATGGCTCCTTCGTCTCCTCATAACATTTTGTGGTTCCTAAATTATTATTGACAAAAAAAGACAATGATAATACCAACAATAAAAAAAAACCTTCCGAATGTTTCGAGCACTATATTGTAACCTATTTGGGCACTAAAAATATAACAGGTTATAGCATATTCGGGAACTAAATAGTATTTAATTGTATACCTATATTTTTTTTAAATCGTGGCTTTTGAAATAGTCACACCCAGATGAAACACGATTTCCAAAAGTTGATGAACTTACAAATTGGTTTACTACTAAATTTCATAAATTATGTATAAATCAAAATATTTTTCCGAGATAATTTAATTATACTAATATAGTAGTAGGTATATTATAATATATAAAACGGTATGTATACTTATAAGTGCGTACATACAATTACTAGTGTCCCAAATGGGCATAATACAACTTTCAACTAAATTTACATAGTTATTTTTTTAAACTTAACTTTGAATGAATATAATTTAACTACCTATATAGTTAAAAATCTATATATAAAATCATTTGCTACTACTATATTGTACATTTTACTAAATTATACCCATAATTTACGGCCCCTCTCGATTTAAATATAGATAAATAGATTAATACAGTAAAATATAGTTGCGCATATACCTATATACCCTATACCTACGTCAAAATAATGCAGTACGTGATACCTTAGAAAAACATAACTTGTTCAAGATTAATCGTTGCAAGAATTACTTTATTGTTATTTTTATTCTACCTTAAAAAAGCGTTTGAACGACGAAATTTAAACGACATTAGATGTAGCACAAGAGATTATTGACGGCTGAGCGAGTCAAAATGAAAGTTATACGAACGATATTTGATTTTCAACGACTAATCGGCGTTTAAAATTTTACAACATTCCAGACAATAGATTAAGGAGGAAAACGAAAATTATAGACATTAAGTACTCATACAGCATCATAGACATAATGTACGAGTTATTTTGCGGATCATTTAATTTTACTACTATACGTATACGCTGAAATAAAAATCCTAAAAATGCAATCCGTTTTCGGTTAATAACGATCAATCGTTATAGTAAAAATAATAGATGTATTTACAAAAAATAGACAATTTAGAGACATTTAGGTCTTGACTACTAATAATTTACCTGATACACAAAAGGTATAAGGTCGAGTGGGGTAAGTGAAACATCAAATGAATAAGTTAAACTTTAACTGACATTAACATTGCACTTACATTTTTATATTTATAACCTTAGTAATAGATTATATCTATGATATAAAATACTAGAAATTCAAATTTGTTCTTAAAATTGAACTACAATTATTAATAAAAATAAAAATTAATTTTATTTTTATAAATCCAAAATTATTCACTCGCCCCAATGGATGGGGCAAGTAGACAATAATCAATTAAAAATATAAATTTAAATTTACGGGGCAAGTGTATAAAACTATATTTTTCAAACTATAAAATAATGTTTTTAGAATAAATGTATTACAAATAATAAAAAAATGATAGCACTTTCACAAGCTTGTAAAGATCTGAGTACTCTTTCTGGCATAAAATTTTTTTAGAGAAAAAAAAAAATATCAATGTAAAACCACCAGTTCCCTCTCTACGCTCAGAATCTAAAATACTTTTTTCCCATCGATTTTTAAATTTAGTTAAATTAATGCACGACTAATGTTTATAGCCTATAGGTATTATATTTTTTCCAGGTCTTAAAATCTCATTTTACCTACTAGTTGGATTTAAATACCTCATAATTTAAAATTTTGTTAAAAAAATTTAAATGACTATAAAAAAATCATGACCAAGGATTTTTTAAATTTAATTAGAATTACGTATATTAAACGTTAAATAAAATTTTCAAATTTTAAAACACAAAATTACCCCTTTTAGAACTTTAAAATCTAAAATGTCTATGAATAGCCTAAAATTTCAAAAATAATTTAAAATAATTTCATCAAATTGAATATATTACTAAATTAAATATTCGATGTAAATGTAAAGATTTTAAAATCATTATTTTCGAAATTACGAAGAAATGAAAAATCTCGATTTGACGAAATCGTATTTTTGCCGTTTTTTTTATCATTTTTTGATAGTTTTTCCTTATGCATTAAAAACCTATTGAGAAAATCGATAAATGATTTCTTTAAAGTACTAACTAGATTCAATTTTCTACCGAAAACAGGGTAAGCTTTTAAAGATCGGAGCACTCCTTCTCGTAGAAAATGTTTTAATAGAAAAAAATAAAAAAATAAATATCATTGTAAAACCACCAGCTCCTTCGCCACGCTCAGAATCTAAAATAATGGCCAAAAAACAACGGGGATATAAGGTGTCTAAACTTATATTTAGAAACCTAAAAGTAAAGTATATGTATGAAATACAAATGAAAAAACATTTTTTGCCCCCCCCCCTCAGCGTTTATCAAGAACCGCCACTGACCTATTGTGATATAAAAACTGTCAGTGGCTGCCTTCCGCCAACTTGAAATTAAACTAAAATTCGTTTGGATAATTATATAATATACATATATTTTATTAACCTATTTACATGCATTTTTTAATTCACCGTGTGCACTTGCATCGTATTATTATTATCATCTTTGTACTTTTTATGTTATGTGTGATACATAATATGCTCATAAAAATTATATTTTTTGTATACGTATATTTAAATACCCACTCGTAAAATATTACAACCAAATACAGCACAAATCGTACCCCTAGCCCCCCCCCCCGATATAATGAAGCCTTAATTTCACAAACAGTGGATAAAAAATATGAACATTTTTTTTTCGATTTTTGGAAATTTTTACGTATCTTTGCGTGTATTAACATAGAAAAAAAAAACAGTAAAGTCGATATTCATAAAAATATGTAATTCGCTAATATGGTAACAAATATTTTTGAACTTCATATCAATTATTATAATGTTATAATATCCATAAAAAAAATATCAATGATACTTAAATATATTTAGGTACCTATACTTACAAGTAGGTAACTATATATACGTATATGCAAGCGTCTATATTTATTTTTTCATAAATCTATAACCGGATAATTTTGCAACCGAACAATATATATATACTTTATGAATTTGGTGAAGTTTTTTTTTTTTTTTTACAAATATATCGGATATTGGTCTAAAAAATATTATTGTTTATAGACCGTGAGATCGGTCAGCGAAATTCTTCTGCACACGAATCTGAGATCGACGGGATATCAGATATCTTCGTATCCTCTGGCTCTCGTTCTATTTTTTTTTCTAATATATAGGTACTGTATAGATATTGGTTTTTTTTTACATTTTTTTTAATATAATAACAATAATAATACGTCTCTTTCAAATCTTTATTTCTCGCCAATCCAATTACCATTTCTCTAAACTCGAATATCTACAGGTACGTGTATAATAATATACCCACTAACCTATACGTTTAGTGGAACGAAATTTAAATGACCAGTGTTTTTCGTGTCCGATACAACTATAGTTGACGGATGGTATATCCATAAATATATATATCCTACACATAATATATTAATAAAATAATAAATAATAACTATTAGCTTTGCGATCTTTCACTGGAAGGAAAACATTTAGACAAAAGATTATTTTAAAGATTGATTTTCCCAAGAAACTAGATTGAAATTAATTCAATATGACGTAATGAATTTTGTATTTTCGATATTTTGCTTATGCTACCTTTTATGATCTTATGATAACTCTTACATAATATTCATTCCTAATCTTGTCCACTTTATTCTTTTTGCGATATATACGAGTATAGTTAATAACAACAAATTATTATATAAGTACTAACTATATATTTATATATATATGCCTTCGGTGACATCACATGTTTGACCAGATCAGGGGTTCAAAAGTATAAATTGAATATACCTAATAAAAAAATTGATACCTACAATGTGCGATTTCTATATTATCATAGATATTATTGGGCAATCACTATTTTGTCGGGAGATTTAAAATTCAATAATGTAACGGTCGCTTAGGGCGCTGATGAACTGAACGGGTTATATATATTATACTTCTGTGAACAATAGGTAGTTGAAAAAATTAAAATTAAAATTGAAAAATTTAATAGTGTTTAAAACCTAAGTAATCTGCGAGCGTGCTAAATAACATTATTTATATAATATTTAATTATAATTGATCTGGAGAAGACCAGTGGCGTCATTTGGGGGAGGGGGTGCAGGATGGGCTCCCCTTTATTGTTGGCAGCGGCCCGGTATCACCGACGTGATTCGTGCTAATAAGTAACTTAATTATTATAGCGTATGCCGTATAGTAATTATTACACGCATGCTCGGCGTACTCCTAAAATAAATAATAATATAATTAAAATAGATCGATAGACGCTATCAATAGTATGGTTAGAACTTAAAACTTATAATAGGTACCTATTAATAGTCTATCTATTAATTATTGATTTCCACAATATCAGTATATTGAGAAAACAAATTAAAACCCGCGCGCTATAATATTCTCCCCGAAAAATTAAGCTATTTGTGCCTATGACAATAAATATAAAATTATGTAAGATGATAATTTTACTGAAATAAAATGTACTAGGGAAGAACTTGGTGAGCGTAGCGAGCGGTTTTTTTCAGTTATTTGGGTTGGTCAAAACTTTTGCCTCTCCCTTTCAAAAGCTGAAATGACGCCACTAGAGAAGACTTATGATAGAGTTCTTAGGGAGATCTGGAAGTGGGCATTAATGAAGAAAGAATTATCAAAGGTACATGTGAACGTAATTGAAGACATATATGAAGAGGCGAGTAAAAGAGTAAAGAATCTCTGTGGAGAAACTGAGGATTTTAGGATCAGAGTGAGAGTACACCAGGGTTCGGCTTTGAGTGCTTACTTATTTTTCATGGTAATGAATGAAATAAAAAAGGATATACGGGGTGGGGTACCCTGGTGCATGCTGTTTGCAGATGATATAGTGCTGATAAGAGAGAATTCTGAGGAAGTGAATATTAGACCTGAATACTGGAGGGAAGCTCTTGAAAGTCAAGGACTAAAAATTAGTTGAGGTAAAATAGAATATATAGAGCATGATTTTGGTAAAAGAGAACACAATAGGGAAAGATTAGAAATAAAGTTGAGTGGGAATGTAGTGGGAGAGGTTGAGAGGTTCAAGTATTTAGGGTCCGTTGTACAGAAATATGGAGGTTTCGAAGAGGATGAAACACAGAATTAAGTGTGGATGGATGAAGGCATCAGGTGTTTTGTGTGACAAAATAATCTCTATTAAGTTAAAAGGTAAACTTTAAAATACAGTGGTGAGACATGAAATGATATATATGAAACAAAATGTTGGACAGTAGATAGGAAAATAGAACTGAGAATGAGTGTAGCAGAGATGAAAATGTTAAGGTGGATGAGTGAAGTGACTAGAAAGTACATAATAAAGAATAAGTATATAAAAGATAGTTTAGGAGTAGCTTATTATATAGAAGAAGTGTAGGATAAATCGTTTTAGTTTCGATAGTTGCCAAAATTATGGAGAATAGATTAAAATGGCTCGGGCATATATTAAGGAAGGAAGAGACTGAGGTAGTAAGATTAGAAAGAATATTTATGTTGATGAAAATAGGGGAAAGGAATTACAAAAAAGAGGTGGGGATGTGATGGCGAGTGATATGAGAATGGTGGGCATAAGTGAAGATGTATTAGTTAGAGTTAAGTGGAAGTGCAGGACTATGGTGGCCGACCTCAAATAGTTGGGAGAGAAGGCAAAGGAGGAGAAGAAGAAGATATGATTTAACTATAATTCCATGACAATTTTTAAAACAATTTGTTTAACCTAATATAATTATGTATAAAAACCTAAAGTCAATAAAAAAGATTTAAAAATATGAATAAAAATACTGATATTAGCAGGTAACGAATTGTAGGACAGACGTATGTCAGATTTTCAGGTTTATATTTCCTTAAAAACCTTATGAGTAGTCACTGCCGTAGACAAGATATTTTTCGAAGAGAGCTACTAACATTTTGGTTTCTACATAGTATATTATAGGTAATTAAAGTAAATTTACCCATTCAACCGACGCGTGATAATATAATCTTCATGGAGTAATATCAAATATAATGACGTATTATCATAGTACACCTAACTAGTAACTATATAGACTATAACCTTAGAACATATACTTACATCGCTTATATACGTGTATAATTATTATAAAAATAAATCTGACTTTTTTTTGAGGGGGGGGGGCTGAAGCACCTCTAGTCATGCTCTTGGCGACGGCCTTGTTATGACTTATGAGTTATGCCCAACTAATTATGAGAACAGTCGATTGTCAAATCAACAATATTTCTAGTAGCTGTGACAACTAGAAATGAAGAATGTTAGAATGGACAGACACAACAGGGATATAACTATATAAGGTAATTCCATGAATACAATAGAATAAGGTCGACAAATTGTGTGTTGAAAAAGTGGATCGGAATTTGTCGTTTTGCCAGGAGCGTTACAAACAGCACTTTTAGCACAAATAGCACTTTTACATTGAAAACAAAACTAAAAGTTAAAAACGTTAACTATATCTTTTAAATTATAATTCCTGTAGTATAAATCAAGGCTGGGCAATAACGAGTTAAAAGTTAAAATTAAGTTTAAAAGTTAAGTTAATTTTAATTAAGTTACTTAACGCGTTACTTTTTTTTCAGATTAACTTTTAACTCGATAAGTAATATAAAATTTTATATTTGATAAATGGGGGGGGGGGGGCTGGCGAAATGTTCGTCAATATTTTAAAGTATTGTAAAAACAAAACAACGGAATAACGCCGAGTGAAAACGTCGTGTATGGCCGCAGTCAAATCGTTTTTGCTCAATTATTATTTGATACATATAAAATGTCTAGTTTTTGTGGTCAGTGTCGTCAATTCCATTAATGTATAATATTATCATTCATAAATAACGCGTTGGTCGTACCTACCTCAAGCAGTCCCAATTACACCCAAGCTATAGCTCCACTCATTCCCGCCCATTAACTTTTTTTTTTTCATTTCCTGTATAATTTCCTCACATTACGTATAATATACATGCGCAAATATAATATATTTTATGTACTTTCTTGGTCCTGAGTTACTTCACGTATCCTCGTGATTTACACATTTTGTTTGAAATTATTTATTTTTTTATTTTTTTTTTTTGTAATAATTATATAGCTTTAGATACGGTACAACTTTCACATGCATATGGAGTATAGGTACTCAAAACAAAGTTAATTTCGTATAATAATTGTATTTTTATGCATTATTTTTTTATTGTTTATAACTTACGAAAAAATAATACTATATAAAGTGTTCCGTTATTATTATCTACTACAGATTATATATACACATTATTGAAAAAAATCAAGAAAAAAATATATATACTCTTAAACTATCTACAAGACCCACATATTATTATATACCTACATTTTAATTTTCAAAAAATATTTTGAATTTAACTCTTTTTGTTTAAATGTTTAAAAATCTAATTTTAAACTAACTACTAGTGATAGGTAGATAATCAGTACAGGCTATGCAAACACCAATATGAAAGTAAAATTAATCATTAATTTTTACTTTTTTAGACATATGATTTTATAGTTGAATAAATTATAGGTACATATAGGTATATTTGTGCCTATATTTGTGTATAGATTAAGCACATTTTTATGGTTTTAAATATATAGTAGATTAAGTGCAACACCTGCTCTTTAATTCAACTCCTTTTGAATGAAACTACTTAAAGTACAATTCTTTTCTCTTTCTCAAATTTTAAAAAGTGCGTATACCAAAGAAAAAACTGAAGAGGACACTAAACAGGTGATATAGATTGTAATTAGTCTTCGAATTTTCGGAAATATTAATAATACTTTTTTCATTTATTTCTATAGGCATTTAAATTTTATTTCAATATACTCGTTTATTAAAATGTTGCCATTACATAGTATATAGATAAAGTTATCTTTATATCACGAGATTCGACATATTACGACAAAAAATTTCGTAAAAAGATAATTATCATTTACAATTTTGATTTATCTGGTGACTGGTATAAATATAGAGAGCCGGTTGAATTTGGTCCGAAGTGAAGAACCGAGTATACTGAATGTTTTCAGCCCGCGAGGTTGGAACCAAAATATAGGTTTTAACAATCTAACTTAGGTATCTATTATAAACTTATTCAAAAGATAATTTACCAGTTAACCTCTGAATATATTCTATAACGAATTCAATAATAATGAGAATGTTAATTTTTGACAATCTAAAAATATATGGCTCGTCAACAATTTATGAATTGGATATGAATAAGTATATAATATATAGAATATATTTATTCAAAAATTAATTAAGTAGGTAATTATAAACGATGATCATTTAGTTTGGTCCTAAACAGACGATACGTTTGGAAGAGGTTACAAATTCTAAAATGTTGATTACTCACAGGTTACCAATAGTTACAAACTAAAATATTGTGAATATTATACAGAAATTTCGATAGCGTTAATTAGGTTTGAGGAGTTGGGGACCAACTTCACATACGTAGGTTCACATGTCCCTTAGAAGCAGCTCCTAAAATATTCTGATTTTCGTACTACCTACCTATTAAACATAATATATTGATGCTATTCACCTCAAAATCAACAATATATATATATTTTTTTTTTTAATTGGAGAATAAACAGAAAAATATAATACATATTTGTATGCCGTAAATGATTTTGAATTCAAGGAAAATAAAACAACTTAAAAAAGCTAATTAAAAACTTAAACTTACTTTAATTTGTGATTTTGAGAAAAAGTTTTGAAAAAAAAACAATTTATAATGGTATTTTATACCTAATCAATTGATTACAAAAAAATGTAAATAAAACAACTGAATACAATACTGTACAATACAATACAATAACTGATAATGCATCTCCCGTTTCCAAAGACGCAATAACATAATTGTTATTATTTATTATTTTTATTGATAATTAATTTAATTTTTTATAATATTTTATTATAATTATTATTGAATCTGTTATTACGAAAATTAAGTAAAAGTACAAAACACTGACCCGAATTCACGGTACACAATTCAATCCATTTTTTTCTTTGAATGACATTTTTTATTTTTTTTTTTTGTCATCAACATTATAATATATAAAAATGTGGAATTGCCTAATTTCATGAACACAGTTGTTAATTTCGTACTATACACATTGAAACGTATACGTACTACAGACAATTTTAGGGGCTGCTTAGAAGTTAGAATGTACATTGGTGTCCGGCCGTTCGAGCGACGATAATAAACAATCTGATTTCGCGCATTCCGTTCGTTTATTGTTGTCCTTAATAGTTTACGATATGTAGTGTTAAATATATATATATATATTATGTATATATATATATATGTATATATGCAATGTATTAAAGAAAGGAATAAATAGGAAAAAAAAAAGTGAAAGAGTGTCTCTATACAAGTATCGAATAGGTATACGACATCAGATTTAACGACCTGGGTCCCGCGGTAAAGCTATTTGTTTAAGCGTGTATATGAGTCAACGGCACACCGAATGCAGTTCGGAACAAATGATAGGTACGTACCTACTAAAAAAAAAAAAAAAAAAACTGAATTTCTCTCCTTGAACAAATCCACCGCCGTATATACAGGTTGTGTATTCTGTTATACAGGTATCGTATACCTAGCGTCCCGACAACGCACATTATAAAAATGATTTTATTTTTCACTTATTATATCCCCACGATACTATATATTATTACACTCCACTCGACGGTCCGTCATGAATACCAGCTCAAACGGCCCATGTCCTACATAAAAAAAAAAATATATAAATATTATTGTTATATTAATATTAAATTATGTGGATTTGCGGCTGATCGGAAACGACCAAAAACGAAAACTTGCCAAATTTTGCGATCAGCTTACAGCGCTGGTCATCTACCGTAGTAGTTAACTGTGGTCTGTAGTTAATGAGATCAAGACAGTGACCCTGTATACCAAAACACTGCAAGTATATAATATGGGACAAATGAAATAAAACGTCAACTATAATGAGAATAGCTTATGAAAACTTTCAATAAAAAAAAAAAAACCAATAATTTTGACATTTTAATCTATATACCTATCTTATAATAATGTTATCGACAACTTAATATACCTATTTTTTACCGTTTTCCGGAGGAGGCATGACTTTCCACTCCTCCGTCAGGCCTCAGCGCCCCTGAAGTTAGGTCAGATTACATCCAGTGGCGCACACGAAGGGGTACAGGGGTATCAATCGACACCCCTATAATTATAGGTGGTGGGTGGTAGAATAATATTATTTCAATAGTTTGTTGATAAACTATAAGATTATCTATTATGCACGTTATTTAAGTAATAAAATTGTTTACGAAAAATTGGTTGAGTACACTTTATAGATGGTGAGTATGTTGTAAAAGTATGCTGACCCCCCTTGCAGAAAATGAGTGTGCGCCACTGATTGCGTCCCTGTAATGAAAACTATGATTTCCTCCAATTTATTTACGATCGTATATAATATTATATTATCATATTATTTTAATGTTCATAAGAAACGTCACCAAATATATAAACATAAAAAATTCACTACAGTTGATGACGCTACACAAATGTACAGACAATTTTTAAGAAGTTTTAAGGAATATAAAAATCTAATAACTTTAAAATATTCAAATATATTTTAAAAGTAATTCAAAATAAGTCCCGTGTTGACTTCACATTTTATTGCTGTGTAATCATAAGATTAGTTGGAAAAAAACATTTTTCCGTAAATAAACTGTTAAAACGGGTTCATAAAGTAATTATAGAGTAAAAACACTTAATATTACTATTATTATTATTATATATTATAATTTTGAAGTGAACCTCTTTCGGTTTTTTCATTTATTAATTTAAATAAAAATGATTGTAGTTCTAAAAACATGATTTTTAAAATGTTCAAACTTTAATAACTGATTTTTTAATAGTGAAATAAAAAAAAGCCGGTCAGTAGGTTGTGGAAGCACTTCGCTCGTCGGGTGTCAGTATTGGTGGATGCACTTCGCTACTGGGCAGGGTACTTTTGGTGGATGTATTGAATTTGAAAGCAATGATAA
>JAIPRL010007601.1:0-22961 GCA_025469235.1 Pemphigus obesinymphae
ACAGACTTCTCACTCTTGTACTAGCCCCTTCATACATATCTTCAATTATGTTCACATACACCTTTGGTAGTCCTTTCTTCATTAATGCCCACTTTAAGATCTCCCTAGGAACCCTATCATAAGCCTTTTCTAGATCAATGAATACCATACACAATTTCTTTTTGAATTTTTGGAATCAAAATTAATATATGAATTAATATTTTTAAAATTTTTACTAGAATTTAATAAGTATTTTTAATTTTCCACATCCTTTAGAAGTACCACCTGTACGGTTTTTGGTTTCTAAGTTTATTGATTATTTGTTATTTTACAAAAATAAAAATAAAATATATTTACACTATTGCAAAATACTGTAGATATATAATTGAGAAATAATTATGCTGCATGTATACAACGATAAAAATTATTAAATAGGTATATAAAAACTTACACGTGAAAAACATAAACTTTCAATGTAAATTGTGAGTTCATACTAAATAGGTACTCATAAATACGTTTTATAATATAAAATTTAGTAAAATGATCATTTCTCGTGCTGATTTAATTGTCAAATATTTTCCAATGTAATTAGTATTTAATATAAATTATTTTTAAAAATGTATGATTTACGATCGGAATTATATTTAAAAAATATTTTAAAATTTTTAAAAATTTACGACATATTGTTCTGTCAATAATCATACCAGACCACCGGGAATCTTCACGGTAACCTGTAGGGCTAATCCGTACCTGATTAATTGTGTTTGGGGAATTGTGAAAGGTACTATGCTATTCTACCACCGTCACGACTTTTCCTACGGTATATGCGTAAGAATGGACGCCGGGGTGAGAGAGAGAGAGAGAGAGAGAGACAGACAGACGGACAAACATACATGGAGAGAATGGAATCTCATCAATATACGTGAATAATGTATATTTAAGTTCAATAATCAGCAGTAAACTAGAGAAATAAAGAAGATGGAGAGAGAGAACAAACAAAATTAGGGTGCACTGTATTTTATCTATAGAAACGCGTGTAAAGCGGCTAGACCAGTTTCAACCCCTAAATAAATAATATAAACGGTACCTTGCAAGAATCACACCACGCTACGTTTGCATATAGAGCGCCTATATTTACTAGCTTTTAATATACACGTATAAAATTGTATAATATCACGTAGTAAAATACGATATTTTGGCTAACTATAAAATAACGTCATTATATGTTTGTCATCGGCTGATATTCCCGATTAAATGTGTATGTAATTGTCTGCATTCCAGTCGCTATATATCTAAATATATACATATATATATATATATATATTTTTTTTTTTTTTGAAAATAATATGTATTTTATACAGCATTAAATACCAGCTGAACCCGAAACACACGACAATAGTTGTATATAAAATATCGAGTGCTACGTGCTATTCCACCACTGTCGTGCTATCGTCACAATCTCTAGCCGACAATGTCACAGACGCGCCGCACGCATCCGCGAACCAGTATCCTATACGTTATGTTATGTTTACTGTACAGCAGTATGGCGTCAGTGCGTCCACCCTGTCCACGACTCCACTTACATAATATTTCTACGACCGTAGGTAAGTTTCTCCTCGAACACAGTTTATTTATTTCACAGTTGTGTGAACTTATCACATAACGCTTTATGGGCCGTTTGTAATGTCCCACGCGCGAACCGTGAAACTGACGGTGACGACCCTCTATAAACTACAATATCACGATGGACGGACGCGTTTTTAGTTTTTAGATACGTTTCGAAAGTGAAATGATCCAGATCTATATGGAAATCGTGGATGACTATTCAACCATGTTCGCAGGAAACGGAGACAGTAACGGCCAGTAGCGAGGCCGTTCTGTCTTGGTAAGTAATAATTATAATATTATTTTCTATATCTTTATCATGATATTATGTTGCATTTTCATTTATTATAATATTTATCGCCCAAGTTCTTTAATAGTGAATTGGAGCTGGCAATTTTCAAATAAAATTAATTTTAATTACTATCCAAAAATGTACAACCGTCATTTTACAGCCTATAAAATTGTTTACGAATATATAAGGATTTAGGAATGTAGGCGATGATTATTATTTGGTTAACCGCAATAATTGAATTGTCACGGAAGGCGGAAGATATGTACGTTTGAAATTTGTTCAGTACGTTAATACATTAGTGTACGTTGTATACATAAAAAAGATGGCTGAAAGAAAGAAAGGGGCAAAATAGAATGTGGGTCGATATACGTATATATTCGAGCGAGAGAGCATAATTGAAATTATAGGTGCTATGTATTTTGTCTTTGACACCACGTTATAGAGCGTTTAGAGCCTTGTTGAGTTGGTGATGACCGGTTGGGTCAAGTTTTTCGGTTTATTCGAGAGCAGCCGACCGGGTGGTCGAAGACGTCCGTGCGGCAGCAAGGAGTGGCGGGGTAAGAGAGACACAACGATGATTGTCGCCAGTTCGGAGGAGTAGATGTCGTTCTACAGTCATTCCATTGTCCAAGTTAGTGCGAAAGCTGCACGCCATTTTTCCATCGCCGCGCTCTCGTCGATATCGCCCGCTAAAGATGCACCCACCGTCGTGTAGAATGTACTTTTCTCCTCGATTTTCTTCACCTACAGTCGTGAAAACTCTATGTCGTGTACGTACCGTTCGTTATTCCCCTCGATCAAACCGTAAATCCGAACGCAATGTATCCTATCCCCTCTTCACAATAAACTTAAAATCATGTGTACAAACACATTTACACATACACATACCGTTTCTTGTCGATTCAGTGAACACATTCGTGGTAATCTTAAGTTATAAGTGCGAGCGTGAGTTTCTCCAGATCTCTATGGAAATTCTGGATTCAATTCAACCATTCAATCATGTACGCGGGAGACAGCAACAGTTACAGCCGGCAGTGAGGACGTTCTGCATTGGTAAGCAAAAATAATATTTTCCCTAGCTTAATCATGATATTATGTAGTATTTTGCATATTATTATACTTATCGCCTATTATATTATTATTATTATATGTGCTAAGTTCCTTAATGGTATATTTTGTCTCAGTGAAATTCTAATTATAATTCTCATCCGAACATTGACCACCGACATTTTACAGAGTTTATATTCGAATATCCATTTTCAGTGACTACAATAATAAACGTATACATTATTTAGCGTTATTTTAGGTAACACTTTATAAAATCAGCGTTTATGTGATGGGCGAGTTTTCGTGAGCCGACAAAGCTCTGCCAGTGTGTTTCTCGTTATTGAATTGCTGTATCATGTGTTTATTATCTGATTGACAATTCATTCGGCAGTGTGATCATATACAAGGTGATTCATGTATTGAGCTCACTAAATTTTCTCCGTGAATATTTTCATTTCTAATTTTATTTCTGTTTATCTTTTTTAATTTTTAATTCTTTCGTAAACTCAAATTATTTGTCATTATTTATTTTATAAAAAGTGTAAATATTTACTATTTTCCAACTTGTTATTTTTGAGGTTCCATACTTTTCATAATAATGGCTATTTTTTTGACTTGATGTTTTGATGCTCAGCATTTTTATGGAAATATCCGTGTATCAATATAATGTTTTATATTTTTATATATATGTTTAACAATTTTAAAAATAAGAATATTCACAGAGTTAATTATACGAGCATGATGAAAGAATCCACCTTGCATATATAAGAAAGAATATTTTGCGATACCGGTTACGTGTACCGCCAACGATGCATTTAAATTAAAATAAAATGCCAATAAAATATATATAAATGTATTGCCCGAATCTTTTTCATTTCCACAAATACTGTTTTTATAAGAACATAATATTTTATATTCTTATATACCTGTACATAACTGGATGTTAAAAATATATGTGTGCATTTATGCATGTGTGTGTGTGGTTCTGTACAGTATCAGTCTTTATCAATTTCAATATTAGGTGGGCGCGGTGTTGCGTTGTTGAAAATATTTCGTGCTAATAGTGAGGTGTGGTCGCTGTGCAGTAATATATTATTGTCGAGATAAACGTGTTTTTTATATCAGACAAGAATGTCTATTTTGGGCCCAGTTATTGAATTTAGTGAATACAGAAATACACGGGCAAACGTATATACGAGAACAATACGCTATCAATCAACCAGCGGGTTAAGTTTTGAATGTGTGGTCGTCTGAATTCCAGTAGCTATATGACCATACAATTTCTTTTTTTATTTAGCCTTAAATTATTATTTATTTTTATAAACTTAATTGATATATTATTTAGATGAATACATGCATTACATGCATTGACAACTGTGACTATATTTTTTTTACAAAAATTTTAAATTTTTACTATTTTCATTTAATATCATATTATATATGAATATTATATTCTATCAAAACCTTACACTAAGCTTTTTGCTTGGATATTTTTAATTATATTATTGCTTTTTATTGTTTATTATTTCGATCACAATAATATTCATTATTATTGTATATATAAATGACTGTGAGCAGTTGTTTTAAGTATTTGGTTTAATAGTACATTGCACATTATATATAGGATTGTGACGTTCGATTTGTTGTCTCATTTGTATTTTTTAAAACCATATTATTATATATATATATCACCTATCTGACGACTGGTATAGACGGCCGCACCGCTGCTTTTTCCACATAAATATACATAAATAAATAGGCATAACAATGACAGCCACCTCTCTTCGTCCGTCCGTGCGTCCGCAATCGCATATATGTGTATATTATATAATAATAAAGATTATGTAAATGTACTGTCTACTACCACCTAAGTCTTCTCTTATCTTTTTTTATAATAATCGCGACGATTGTAAGTCGTCGCGGGTTCAGTGATCTCTCTACATGTAGACACTGATACCGGAATAAAGTTTTGTTCGTCATTTTTCTTTGAAAAAACATGATGGATTGAGTGTTCCAAATCCGTCCCCTGGCCAGCCGAGCGACGATGAACCGAGAATGGTCTATGGTGGACACATCCCCCGTTTAAAAAAAAAAAAAGGTAAAATTTTTAATCTGTGGTGTCGCGCCGGTATATGTTTTTCTTAATCTTTTAGTTGTATTTATCCCCCATTTAAAAATTGTAAAAAGAAAAAAAACAAATGAAAAAGGAAAAAATGTAAATGTACAAAATAATGTGTAAACTATATAGTATGTCCATTGTACACAGTCAAAATTTTGTTTATTTTTCTTTATATATAATTATATTTTTGTTCTCTCTTTATATCCGAAGGTTTTATGCCTATTATGCTTTCCTTCCAATAAAATCAAAATAATTAACAAAGAATAAAGTCAATATAATATAGAATTTTATTTTTTTATTTCATTGATTTCATTTTATAACGGTCACCTAGTACCTCACATTTATACACGTGTACCCATTACATGGATGCTTAGTTTTTATAATGACGAAACTTCACGGCGCTCCGGCCGAAAGACCTCAGTCCGTGATTGGTGACCCTACCTATTACATGGTCCGTCAAAATTTCGTAAATCAATTGACAATAAAATGACGCTCATATGAACCATCGAAAAATGAGTCGTTACAGATGGTGACCCTGCCAGTATACGATAAAGCAAAAAAAAAATTCTCAATATGTAATGCTAGTCAGTGCAAAATAAACATTTTGGTGCATCCAAATAAATGAGCCAAGGTCAAGCGATAAATATATTTAACTAGTTAATTAATGTTGTGTGATACGTAGTTCGAAGTGTATGTCGTTATCGAGTAGGTAGGTAATTGACATATCATAGGTATATTAAATATTTTAAAAAACAATATTAAACTTACGTTCATACAATAAGATTATCGTTCATTATTATTATTCAAAATTTTGTACTTTAGACCTACATTATATCATTTATACACAAATTATTAAAATAAAAAAAAATTCACAACATATAATGTACGTACATAATTTATTTTTATTTCCTTTCTGTCTCTATCACATTGATATTTTTCCTCTGTATGTACCGGCATTATCATGTCGAACCCGTGATTACCCGCGTTATTTTCAAGTGTATATTTTTGGAAAGCCTAACTATCCGAGATTGTGGGTGCCGAGCGGAGATGTATGAAGGTGGTTTGTTGTTATTGCCTATACGCCCGTTCAATTCCGTTGTTATGTTATCAACGATTTGTCCAACTCTCCGACGTGAATGTTCTCAATGCTCATGAAGTTCGGCGACAGCGGTTCGGTAGATCTAGCCTATATGGCGTTATGTCAATTAGTTATTTCAATAGGTTGTATCAATCGATATATGCCCTCGATACAATTACTCTTATAAAAATAGAAAAATACATAAATTATAAATAATAAAAATTTATTTTTTATTTATTTATTTATTAATTAATACACTACACTTATATATTACACTATAATTAACTAATCATTATACTGATAGTTAAATTTTAAAAGAAAAATATTTCCGAGTACTTGGCTTCAATTAACATCAAAACTAAAAAATAATATAAAAATATAAATAATGGTAAAGTTATATATTTATATATATGTATTTTACATAATGTATTATAATTTATTTATTTAAAAATGTTTAGGAGTGGACCGAACCTTGTAGACCCTTATTCTCACAGAAATGGCATTCAAGCCCGAAAAATTTTAAAGGGAATACTCGTATTTGGCGAAAAGTTATATAGGTTTTATACTACACGACTATTCATGGATAAATTT
The DNA here is from genome assembly GCA_025469235.1 of Pemphigus obesinymphae. NCBI lineage: Eukaryota > Metazoa > Arthropoda > Insecta > Hemiptera > Aphididae > Pemphigus > Pemphigus obesinymphae. The sequence continues at coordinate 6,712 of JAIPRL010007601.1, forward strand.
AGGAAAAAATAACAGTGATCATAGTTAAAATTTATATAATCATAAACGATATGTTTACTACGAATAAGGTCATATGTGGTCCCATGAAGTTGTTCACAACATCAAGAATATGAACTATTATTATAGAATTAATTAGTATTCTGTCACTGCTGGATTGTGCCATTTTTTTTTTATAATTATATCATTAGTGGTAGTTCGGTTTTAAAATTATAGAATTTTCCGAATCATGAATAATTAAAAAATAAAATTCCGAGATAAAGATCTTATGGTTATTATATTATTGATAACGAGTAGGGAACGGATTTGTGTGTCAATAAATACATTTTTTTAAATAAGTTATTTAAAATCTGGTAAGGTTAATTTGCACGGTTTATATCATTCTTATTAAAATAACACTAATTTCACTTTGCATATTTTACATTATATACTTTTTTTTTATATATATACCTAATTACAGTATTTGAAACATGACGATTTTGCTATATTCAGTGTGTACTACACGGAGATTTTGCAACTTTAAAATACTGGTAAGTAATATTAGGGTATTTATTGTTTTACGATTATATAACACAACACATAACTAGTAAACTTAATAAAGACAAAAATTCTCTTGTTATTTATAATAATATACTGATATAGATTTAGATATCGATATATATTTCTTTTTACAGAGAACAAACAATTAAAATATTTTTTTTTTAATATGATAATGAATGATGATAAAGTTTACAAAAACAAGTGTTTTTTGTATTCTACTGCTGACAATATCTTATTTTAAAATTTAAAAAATTAATTTTTATTTGATTTATTCATATACTCTCTATACCTAAGTATAACCCGCTATGTAACACCTGCTCCGTACACCTATAAGGAATTCCACACAAACAAAATATTTCTCACGGGCATCACCCTGCGGGTGTAGCTATTATCTATAAAAAAATAAAATGAGATATCAACGCACAGCCTAAACCGCTGCAGGAACTAGAAACTTGAAACTTTGCACAACATTGGCAAGCACTATGTTCGGTACCGTTTAAAGGGACAGAACGCGTTGCCCGTTAACCCTGCCTTTTACGACATCTTTGGTATGTTCATATTATCATCGCAGTCGCCACTGCCTCCTCCGCGTGTCCGTGGTCGGCCGATGTGATACCGTTACACACGATACCACCCGTCCAGTGCCATTCGAAAAAAAAACGTATACGCGTGTGTGCCGCAACATTGCCGTTTATTTTGATATTGTAAATTTTTTATAGGTATTCGCCTTCGCACGATACCGTTCGGTCGTGAATTTAAGCCTTCGTTTTCGTGTGCCATCTTGTGCGTACGTAGCACGAACTCGACGCGTGTATGTCCACCTTTCGTTGTCCATCACGCAGCTGAAAAAATTGTACGTACCTACTCAACGTTGTGCATAGTGTGTTCGGGTGTTCGCCTTCATCGATACCACACCGTGACATAAGTACGCATCATGTTCAATCGTGTTATGCGTGTTGGCCTCCATCGACACCGTCCAGTCGTGAACGTGTTGCGTAAATCATTCGTCATAGAACACCAGCCTTTGCCCAGGAGTCAAACCAGGAGTCCACCCCGGAGGTCAATGTATCGTTTTTTATGATGTCATGATTTATTATAAAAATGTAAGTATTGTCAACGTTAGGTACTTACACTAGGCTTAAGTATCTCTCCCTATAAAATAGTCCAAAGAAATCATAATACATTCGTCTCATATTTGTATACAGTCCACAAAATTCGTTGTTATAAATTATTTCACCTATCCTTATATCTCTTATCCGATTTCATACACTTTTTTTAACCGACCGGCAAAATGGTGTTAGCATTTTTGGTTCTTCGGGCCGGATTACTAACGCGAATTTGTTTTTGTTATATCCGGATATTTGTACACAATGCTGAAAAAAAAGTCAGTGATAGAAGACGCGAAAAAGGCGCTGCCCGAAGCTCGGTTCCTAAGCGACCGCGCGTTAAAATCAATTTCCGAAATATATATGATCGCAAAAAATTCGTTAATTGATCCGTCGTACGTGTTCGGAAATTATTTGATTTTGAAAAACAATTTCGCGCGCAGCAAGACATGATAGTTCATGCATTAGTCGAATTAGATCCAATCGATGAATTTGAGTCCATCGAATTTTTAGACACAGACAAAATGGAGTCAATGTTTTACGAAATTATTGCTGTATCGACCCCTGCACCCACACCTATACCTGTTTTGACCGATAGTACCCTGTTACCTGCTCCGTCTGGGCTACATCAAAATATCCTTCTAAAAATTGGATTACGGTATTTTGACGAAAATATAATTAATTGGCGCTCATTTTGCGACACTTTTAATTCATTGGTTATTGAAAATATGTCTATAAGCAACATAGAAAAATGTCATTATTTATTGTTGGGTTTGTCCGGACCTTCGCTGATTGTCGTAAAGTCGTTGCCTTTAACAGCGTCAAATTATGACAGCGCCTCGCAAGCCTTAATGAGTTGGTATGATAACCAACGTTCATTAGTTACCGCACACTTAGATAAAATATTCACTTTCAAGCCTATACAACAAGAATCGCTACCTTCGTTAAACGCCTTTTTGAATGTATTTCACGAGAATGTTGCTGCGCTGAAAAGGCTTGAAGTTAAAACTTTGTTATGTTTTTTATTGTTCTATAAGGGTGCTAAGGTATTGGATTCTGATTCTCGCATTTTATTTGAAGCCACAATTCTGCCGTCTGAATTGCCGTGTATCGAGCACTTAGTAGATTTCATTAGAGAGCGTTGCCTTATATTAGAAAGTGTAATGGAATGGGTTGAGATAGTGAAAAGGGTGAAAAGCACTGTCCGAAGTTGAAAATAAATTCAACATCGAAGTCTATTCTTACCACTTAAACCGGATCAAAAAAGGAGTATAAAAAATGTCCATTTTGTCCAGAATCTCCTCCGGTTTATCGTTGTAAAATATTTAAAGAATGCCCAGTCTAAAAACGTCGCGAGGCAGCTCAAGGCAAAAAGCTTATTCATGCTTAAATTTAAATCATACGTCACGAGTTTGTCAGTCGAAACTATCGTTTTCAATATGCAAAAGCCCCATCATTCACTGCTACATTTATGCACAGAGGAGACGCTCCGTCACCCACACAGAATCGAGAATCAGAATATACCGCTCCCCAAGAACACCAACAAGAATTTGCTGGGCTTTATTGTTCGAGTAATTAAGTCATATTAGGAACTGCTATCATTCGCATGCGTAATTGTCATGGCACTTATCAGAACGTTCGCGTGTTGTTAGATAGTGACTCACAGGTGTCAGCCATTACAATGCGATGTGCTTCCAACCTAGGTTTGCAAAGGTGTAAATGGCATTTTAATATTGTTGGGTTAGCGAAAAAACCTATTGATCACGTCAAGGGGATGGCTAGTTGTAATTTTGTGACACTGCAACACAACAAACCATCGTTTTGTTGTACCGATGTCGTTATCTTGTCACAAATTACTCCTATGCCAACCTCACAACTGCCATCGAGCATACGTGACAGGTACAAACATTTAGTGTTGGCTGATCCTCCATTTGATTCTCCTGCTCCAGTTGATTTGTTAATTGGAGGAGACGTGTTTCCGCATGTGATCCGTCCACGAGCTAATATCCTACATCATCAAGGTCTACCGTCAGCGTTAGACATCTTTTTAGATTGTGTAATCTGCGGTTCACTGGACGAAAGGGATTCGTCTTGCATATACTCTTTGTCACTGACATCTTCATTGCCACTAAATGATGTAATTCAGGCCTTTTGGTCTATAGAGGAAGTAACACAACCATCACAGCCTACCACTGAAGACAAACAGTGTGAAAAATGGTTCAATCAAAACACAGCACGTGACATTGATAGTAGATTTTGTGTCGGCCTTCCTTTTAAGGATACTGTCCCCTTCGAACAAAACATTCTTTACGACAAGAAAAAAAGAAAACTATCTATAACGTCCGTTGAAAGATTCTCTACAAATCACGGACTAAGTGAATCATATTCACTTGCGTTAAAACGTCTTTTCAATCTCGAAAATCATCTGAGCAAAGACACGTCTTTATATGCAGAATACCGACGTTTTATGCAAGAGTATTTGGCTTTGGGTCTTATGAAGATAGGCACTCAACCTGGGAGGTATTTTATACTCGGTGGTAAAGCGTGATGGAGAACATATCGAGAAACTAGGTGTAGTGTTCGAAGCGTCGGCTTCCACATCGTTTGGGCTTTCCCTGAATGATGTACTGATCCCAGGTCCGAAGCTTCAGACAGACATTTTTGACATCATGTTAAAGTGTCGTGTAAGACGCTTTGTATTCACAGCGAACATCACCATGATGTATCATCAGATTTTAGTGGCACCCAACGATTGTGCTTATCAACACATACAATGGCGTGATAATCCTAGTGACCAAGTGATCGATTTCGAGTTGCTCACGGTTACCTACCGGGTAATTTCGGCTCTATATCTGGCCATCAGATGTTTGCATGAGTTAGATATTCGGCTAGTTCTCAATTTCCCACAGCAAAGAACGTTCTAACTTAATCGACCTAAGTCAATGACATCATTATTGGTGCTGACACAGAAAATGAACTTCTTCAAATTTAATTAGAAATCATTGATCTTTTGAAATCCAGTGGCTGTTCACTAAAGAAGTGGACCAGTAATTGTCCGGTTATAGAACTGGTGAATGCTGAACATCGCTCCGACCATATGTCATTAGATCCAAAAAGTGACGCGTCTGACAAAGTATAGGAATTACACTGGGAACCTATATCGGATAATTTTGCCTCCCACATCAGTCTTCAAACCGAACAATACACTAAGCGTAAAGTGCTTTCAACCATTGCGAGACTCTTCGATCCCATCGGTGTTTTAGGCCCCACCTTGTTATGGGCAAAACATTTTATACAAAAATTATGAAACTTGGGTTACGCTGGAACACCCTATTACTAAATCAGCTGCAGGAAGTGTAGGAACAATTTATAAGGAAACTACCTTCTTTAACTAAAATTGCTTTACCCCGCCATATTGATATCAGGAAAAATTTGAAGATTCAATTGATGGGATTCTCAGATGGATCTCAACGTGGCTATGCAGCAATCAGCAATCGTCTACTTAAGAGTTGTACGGCCTTTAGATCAAATATTGTTCTACTTCATTTCCTCTAAGACCAAGGTGGCGCCACTCACATCGTCAAAGGATGAAAAGCAATTATCTATACCTGACCTCGAGTTGTGTGCGGCCTTTTTGTTAGCCCAAACATTAAATCGTGTAAAAACGGTCATGTCCTTCGAACTATTGATCTCTTCTACACATGCCTGGACTGACTCTACAGTTGTATTATCGTGGTTAACTACTCACCAACGAAGCTTTAAAATTTTCGTGACAAATCAAATAGTGAAGATACATGCATTACTTTCCGAGTGTGAATGGTCATATGTTAATAAGACAGAAAATCCCGCGGATCCTGCATCACGTGGTCTACTACCACATGCGACAATCCTATGTAAAGTTCATCAAGAAGAACCTCCGTTTCTCCGTCTTCCAACACATCAGTGGTCGAGCCGAGCCTTTTCAACCATCAGTCCTGAGCAATTACCCGAATATCAACCTGAACTGTTAATTGCGTCAGTGACCGCTGTCACTAGCATTACCTTACGAGATAATATTATTCAACGATTCTCCTCATTTACACGCGTGCTACGCGTCCTTGCCTACGTCAAGCGTTTATCTTTCATCGTGCATAAAAGGACGGAAATTCCTCTCGGTCCTCTAAAACAGGCAGAGTTGCAAAATATAATTATATGTGTCACATATTTAACACAACAATCACACTTTCCAGATCTTTATCGACAATTTATTGCATCTAATGGCTCAGTGTGACTAGCTCAGTGCGATCCAGACGCCAAACATTCTATCTAACTACCCAAATTGTCCAAATTTACAGAGCTCGTCATTCAACATTTTCATCGAGGTATTTTACACGCAGGTCCCAAGTTAGTCTTAGGTATGATCCGACGAAGTTTTGGATACTGTCGGGCCGATACGCCGTCCACCATTATCTCTTTAGGTGTGTCACATGTGTCCGTCACAAAGCCATCCACCCAAATCCGATTGTGGGACAGCTACCATCTTTTCGTGTGCAACAGCATAGACCTTTCAATCGAGTGGGTCTAGATTATGGTGGTCCATTTGTAATTAAAGAAAGTCTTCGACGCAACGCAAAATCCAGTAAGTCATATCTAGGATATTATTGGAATGCATGACAGTTAAGGCTGTCCATCTTGAATTAGTCACGGATATGTCTACGGGCCACGCTTCTAGCAGTGCTGGATCGATTTGTAGCCCGTCAAGGCATACCGTCAGATCTCTTTTCGGACTGCGGAACAAATTATGTGGGAGCGGCCGGACAATTTAAGGAATTAATCTGTGAAGTCAATATGCAAGATGCTGTTATGACTCAAGTACCCTGCCGGTGGCATTTCAACCCACAAGCGGCACTACATTTTAGGGGGTTATGAGAGACTGCAATAAAAAGCACTAAGCACCAAAGGGAGCATGTGATTGGAAGTCAAATATTCAACTACGATGAACTGAGCACATTAATTAACCGCATAGAAGGTATACTTAATTTAAGAACGCTTACCGCCCTCTCTTCAGATCCTCATGATCATTGTGCCCTCACAATATTTTTGAGTTTTTATTTGTGTCTGTTATTGGTTGATAGATAATAACTTATTTGATGATATATAGAATAAGAGGAAAAGAGGATATAGGTATCGTCAATTTATTTTAGTATTAAATTATATCCATTTGCGTTTGTTTGTGTGTTTTTCTGTAGTCCATTAGTAACTTATTATACATAGAAAATTATTTATAATATATATTCTTTATTTGTATATACATAAGTCCTTTATTTTATAACATTATGATATTTTTTTATTAGATCATTTTAATTATTAATATTAGGTTATTTGTGGATTATTTAATCAGATTTAATGTATATTCAAAAGCTTTTTATTTAAAATGCAACATTTAAGTATTATTTAAGAATATAATAAAATATATATATACCTAATTAACTATATAATTTTATTTTTTCAGACAATCTGATAAAAACGGATCCATTTTTATTACATCACAAGGGAAAAAAAGCAACATTACAACACTATCATCGGTGAATGGCATAATTAAAAAGATAAATAATTATATTAATATCTTCATCTTTTTAATTATGTCACTGATTGGTGGATAGAAAATCGAATATCTGGTCAATTACGTAATAAGTAGAAATTAGGTTATGGGTCAAGTAGAATTTCTATAATATTATATGTACCTATTATAATTTGATTCTGATAATGTATGTTCATTTAGGTTTGTTTAGCAAATTATTTTACAAAATTAATAATTGCTTTAAATTTGTATTCTTTTTTTGTGTAAACGCAAACATACTTTTTATAAATTTATTATTTTTATTTGTAAGATAATTATAATATTTAATATCAGGTTAATTAAGGATCAAAATGTCAGGGGTAATGTATATTTAAAATGATTTTATGTAACATGCCACATTTAAGGTTTATTTAATAATAAAAATAAATATATATATACCTAATTAACAATATAATTTTATTTTTCAGATATTCAGATAGAAAAGGTTCCATTTTTTTCCATTGCTTACAAAATTAAACAACTTAAAATACTATCATCAGTCATAGGCATAAATAAAAATTTAAATAACTATATAAATATTTTTAAGTTTTTATTTATGTCTGTTATTGGTTGATAGATAATAGCTGATTTGATGATATATAGAATAAGGGGAATAGAGGATATGGGTATCGTAAAATTATTTTAGTATTAAATTATACCCATTTGGGTTTGTTTGTGGGTTTTTCAGTAGTCCTTTATTAATGTATTATAAACAGAAAATAATTTATAATATATATTCTTTATTTGTATATACATTAGTCCTTTATTTTATACCATTATGGTTTTTTTTTATTAGATTATTTTAATTTTTAATTTTAAATTATTTGTGGATTATTTAATCAGATTTAATGTATATTTAAAAGCTTTTTATTTAAAATGCAACATTTAAGTATTATTTAAGAATATAATGATATATATATATACCTAATTAACTATATAATTTTATTTTTTCAGACAATCTGATAATTAAATCTGATCTTTAGTATCTTATTATACATAGAAAATTATTTATAATATATATCCTTTATTTGTATATACATTAATCATTTATTTTATAAAATTATCATTTTTTTTTTATAGGTTATATGGCAAGTAGTATTTTTATCATATCATATGTACCTATTATAATTTGGTTCTGATAATGTATGTTCATATAAGTTTGTTTAGTAAATAATTATACAAAATTGATAATTGCTTAAAATTTTTTTTTTTTTTTGTATAAACCCAAACATACTTTTTATAATTTTATCCTTTTTTTTTTTTTTTTTGTAAGATAATTATAATTTTTAATATTGAGTTCTTGAAAGTTCAAATAGTTGGAGCTAATGTATATTTAAAAGCTTTTTATTTATCATGCAACATTTAAGAATTATTTAAAATTTTATGGAAATAGTTATATACCTTATTACCTATATAATTTTATTTTTTCAAATATCCTGATAAAAACGCATCCATTTTTATTACATCACTTACAATTAGAAATCAACATTAGAATAATATTATCAGTAATGGGATAATTAAAAAGATAAATAATCAAATTACTCTTTTTATCTTTTTAATTATGTCACTTATTTGTTGATAGAAAATTGAATTGCTGTTGATATATGGAATTTTTAGAACTTAGATTATACGTAAAGTGGAATTATTATATTATTATTAGATTTATATTTAGAGTCTGTTTTTGTGTGTTCGTCTGCAGTTGTTTAGTAAATTATGATACGTCATTGATATTTACATACAATTAGTATTCATTTTTTGTATTAACGTTAAACATGTATTTTATAAATTTGTAATTTTTTTTTTTTTTATAAGATTATTATATTTTTTAATATTAATTTATTTAAGGATCAAATAATCAGAGGTAATGTATATATTTAGTTTTTTTATTAACATGCAACATTTAATTATTATTTAATATTATAATGAAATATATTTATATATATATATATCCCTAATTAACTATATAATTTTTTTTTTTAGATATGCTGAAAAACGAATACATTTTTATTACATCGTGGACGATTAAAATCAACAATAGATTACTATCATTAATTAATGGCATAATTAAAAAAATAAATGTAAAAATTACTATCTTCATCTTTTTAACTTTTTCACTTATTGATTGATAGAAGATCAAATTGCTGTTAAAATATGGCATATTTTTAGATGTCTGGAGTTGGTTATGTATCTGAAAATATTTTTTTACCATGAATATTAGCAATAAATTCTATAACAATATATAAACATTTGTAAACCTTAACTGTTAATGTTAAAGATGTTAAGAAAAGTTATTATATTGTTATCCTTGACTTATCATTTCCATCATCAATTTGTTGATAGAAAATCACCCTGCTCTTAAATAATTTATTCAGAAATAATTATTACATATGTTAATTAGAATAATAATAATAATAATAATAATATTACATTAATTGAAATTTGTGTCAGTTTACCTGATAAAGCTTTAGAGTTGTAACTATTTATTTTTATTTGAGTATTACGTTTTTATATAATTTTATTTTATTTAAATGTACAGTCAATTTAAGATTTATATAAAATATTCTGATATTAGAGATACATACAATTATTTTATATTTACAGATAATTAATAATATTATATTATAAATATAAATAAATACTTATTTTCTACAAAAAGAATTTGTTTTTATTTAACAAATACGTATTTCGAAAACAATGTTCTCATCTTCAGTGTTAAACAACTACTGAGTCGTTCGGCGCGTATACATTCCCTTTTATAGAACAGATCACGTCATTTATCGATGAACCCCGGCCATATGGTATCGCCGTGTGCTTATCGATCGATGAGTCATACCGATCATTACAATGTTTTTATTAATTATTTTGGTAACAATTTTTTGTAAATATTTGCCATATATTTTCTATGCAATTGAAATTCGCTATCACCATTAATATTGAATAATATATCAACATATTAACATAAGAAAACTTCAATTCTGAATTGTGTGAAATAAAAGGAAATTTAATTTACTATTATCCATATCTTCTACTTCATTTATTTTTTGAAAGTAAATCGCCATGCCGAAAATTAAAATCAGTTTATCTGATGAAATTTTCATAGCTATAAATATATATATTTTTATTAGAGTATTGCATTTTTATATTGTTTATTTTTTTAATATTATATAGGTAAATTTATAGTTTATATAATCTTAGCTGAAGTATATAAAATATTCTGATATAAGACATACACACATTTTCATTATTAAAACGGAAAATTAAATATTATAATTAATTATATTATTTTTATTTTTAGGTGTTACATTTTAATGCAAATAACATTATTTCTTCGCTATCGCCATTAATACAGAATTTAACATATTAACGTAAGAAAACTTCATATCTGAATTGTGTAAAAAATAAGGAAAGATATTTTACTATTATCCATGCTATATCTTCAACATAATTTATTTGTTGAATCACCTCGATATTAAATAATTTATTAGGAAAAATAAATATATATTTCTATTAGTAAAATAATAATAATATTACATTAATTATAGTGTCAGTTTATCTTATGATGCTTTATAGTTGTAACTATTTATTATAATTAGAGTATTACGTTTAATGTATTATTTAATTTTATATAAATGTACAGTAAATTTAAGTTGTTCTGATTTTTATAAAATGTTCTGATATTAGACATACATAAAACTTTTTTATATTAGAGCATATTAAATAATATAATTAATAATATTGTTTTATTTTTAGATGTCTTGCGTTTGCTATGTATCGAAAATATTTTTTCGCTATCAACATTAACAATGAATGCTATATCAACATACAAACATATGAAAACTTTAACTGTGTGTGTTAAAGATAATAAAGAAAGTTATTATATTGCTATCCTTGCCTCATTATTTTCATCATCCATTAGTTATTAGAAAATCACCATCTTAATTTAATATTTATTAAGAAAAAGCAAAATATATGTGTATTATAATAATTTTAGTACTGTTATATTGATAACATTTATAATCAGCTTACCTGATGAAGAATTATAATTGTAACTATTTATTTTTATTTTTATTAGTATATTATGCTTTTTTATTATTTAATTTAATATTATTATACACATTTACAGTAAATATAAGCTGAGCTGATTTATATAAAATATTCTAGTGAAAGACATATATATTTGTTTATTATAAAAGAAAATTAAATTTCATAATTAATAATATTGTTTTATTTTTAGATGTCTTGCGTTTTCTATGTATCTGAAAATATTTCTTCTCTTACAACATATGACATATGAAAACTTCAACTGTGAATAGTATACAGATAAGGAAAGTCATTATATTGTTATCCTTGCCTTATTATCAATATCATTCATTGACTGAAAACAACATTTAAAAGAAAACAAACTGACCTTCGTAATTTAATATTTATCAAGAAAAAACAAAAATATAATATGTATATTACAATAATTATAATATTTTATATTAATTTAAATTATAATTAGTTTACCTAATGAAGATTTATGGTTGTAACATTAATATAATATTATTTATGATGTATCTGCTTCTACCTTATTATTATAATGTATAATATAGAAATACAATATATACTTTGCTTATATTATATTGAAATATATCACAATATATTTATATAGATATTAATATATATATATGTGTATTAGTAAATTATTGAAAGAATATTTTGTACCTATATGTTATAAATGCACTTTTTATTTTAATAAAGCAAGAAAAATATGAAATAATTGTTTTTTTTTTATTAATTATTTATTTACGTATTTTTACTAATATTGGTTTTAACATATCTACATTTATGTATGATTCAAGTAAAATCCCGGCAAACCACATTCTTATATTAATTGATTCAAAAGAGAATTGTTGTTACATGGTAGGATAGATGTTAAGGGTAATGAATCTGAATGTCTTGAAAAATAACTCCTAATTATTAAAACCCTGATTTCTTGATTATTTGAATTCTTATAATTGTATGCTTCAACTACATATATCTCATTCGCTATTAACCGTAAGATTATTAATGGTTATTATTTTTCTTTAGGGTAGCGACTGTGAAAACGATTACGACTACTTCCCACGTCACCAGCGGCGAAAGCCACTAAAACTACGACCAATGACTATGGTGACCGATGAAACTGTGGACATGGAATCTGAAAATAATAAAAAACAATTGGAATGGGAGTTATCAACGCTGGAAGCAGATGATTTGCGATCCCATGCCTGGTACCACGGTAACCAAGTGGGCAGGAATGAGGCCGAACAATTACTACGCAAATGTGTAGAAGAGGAATACGGCTATTCTACTACTACTGCTACTACTTACGGCTATCCTACTACTACTACTACTACTACTAATACTACTACTCCTTATAATAATAATAATACTTCTACTACTGGCACTAATACTAGTAATCATAAAATTGCTGCTGACACTATTGGTTTGCTGGGAGGAGAGAACAATATTGAAGACTCGGACGGATTAGAAGACGTGAGCAGCATGAGCAGTGATAGTGACTTCGGGGTAGACGACTTTCTGGACGGGTTAGTGGACGAACGCGGCATGGTACCCGACCCGTCATTGGCTACATCAACGACCATGGCCGCGGCATTACTTATACAACAGCGTCGCCGCCTAAATGGCTTGTTGCCTTTAGATAAGCCCAGGCGTTTAGATCGTCGTCGCCGGTACTACTACTGCTTTTTGGTGAGGGACAGCATGAATGTTCGGCCACCAGGCCGGTATGTGGTGTCATGTTTGAGAGTCGACACATACAACGATGGTGATGCTGTTACAGCTAAACAGTATAAAGGAGACGAACAAAAGTACAACAAATTCCTACACAGACAACACCTACGTCGACTCCGAAGACAGCAGCGCCATCCTGTTTTACACTTTGTCATCAATGAGGTGAGTTTTGGGTAAAATGTTACTTTACTAGTTTACGAAAAATTTTGAAATAACTTATTTTTATTGGAGATTAAATTAAAAATCACATTTTTCATCATAATTTACTGTATTTAAATTAGTATATGCATTAGGCCTAGAGAAAACCGAGAACAGTTTCCATTCTATTGAGAACCCCAGTTGAGAAATGTAGTTTCATTTTGTCGATTAAAGTCTGAAATAAAATGTTCCTTTAGTACCTAGTTATATTTTTCATTGCTCCAAACAAATATGAATCATAAGGAGCTAAGTCAGAGATGTTCTAGTACATTCCATTTGCAATTTTAGAGCACTTCTTTGGTGACACTCATAAACATAAAGTTGCATTATCAGCAAAATTCCGTTCATTAATTTTTCTAATGTACAAGCGTTGATCACTATTCTTGACTTTTTAAAATTCAAAATGAACAGCAGAATTTATTAATGTACCCATTTTCTTAAACTCCTCAAAAACTACACCTTAGTTGTAAAAAAAAAAAAAACATTAGTTAAGCATTGTAATTAGTAAACACTAAATAGTACCTAATATGTAGGAAACGTGTATACTGTATATACAGATTTGACGCTAATATTTTAGATTTCAATATTTGGGTAAAATACATTATAAAAGTATTTCGAATTCATATTTAAAATATTTAAAAAAAAAAAACTTTAAAATACATATTCCGAATACTTGTAAAAAACAGTATTCAGAATATTTATTTGAATACTTTATAATAATAGTATTCCATAACCATTTGGAATACTTCACAAAATTTTTTCTAAATACTTTTAGAATAAATTTTTTTTACTAGATTTCAATAAAAAAAAAAAACAGAAACTAAATATAATATTATTATATATTTAATATTTTTTTTCTGTTTAAATTAATATAATAATACAATAGATATAGATAATATACACCTATATTAATTATAAATTATGTCTAAATTTTAATGTGATAGTTTAATAATATATAATTCATTTAAGTAATAAGTGAATAGGTAATTTTTTACTTTATTGGAAAACTTAACAAAGAAGCATTTCATATTCAATGACTTACTATTAATACAATCTTTTTTTTAACAATTAAAATTATACATATATATATATATATACCTATATAAGATCTCATATTACTAACTATTGAAATTACTAAATTTAATATAATAAAATAATATCAATAATTATAATACTTTCAAACTATTTATTTCATCAATAAAAATCATTTTACATCAGTAAACATATTTAAAATTGGAAAATTGTATTACTGTACCACGAAAAAATGTTGAAAATAAAATACGATAATATAAAATATTTTATACTCATACAAAAATACAACTTACACAATTTAAATTATTTTTAAAAATAAGAACCTTAAAACAAGTATCTGGAATACTTTACATATTTAGAATATTTTAACAAGTATATAAAATACTGTATTAAATACTTTCAATAAAAGTATTTAAAAAATATTCAAATTTTTGAATAGTATTCTAAGTGGGGTTTTTGGAATACTACCCAAGTCAGTCAATATGGTACCCCATATAAATGGTTGTAACATGAAACAACGAAATAATTATATTAGTTACTATATTATATTTAAATTTATTTTATTTATATTAGTTATTATTATATTATATAAATTAAATAATATTAAGTCTTAATATTTAAGGGTGAAGGGGATATACAGGAATATGGGAATTATAAAGGGACAAAACTTATGAGTCACAGTATGAAGATTTAAGAAAAGATAATAGAAAAACGGGTAAGAAGTGAGAAAATTGTTTAAAGTTGTAACTAGAAATCTGTTTGGGTTTATGTCTGGGAGGTCGATAATGGAGCCAATATTTTGTGTAAGACAGAATGTAGAGAAGTAAAAAGGAAGAAAAAAGAAATCGTGTATGGTATTTATTGATTTAGAGAAGGATCTGTGAGCAAAGTGATAAAGTGGGCATTAATAAAGGAAAGATTACAAAAAATATATTTAAATATTATTGAAGATATATATGAAAGGGCGAGTACAAGAATGAAGAGTGTGTGAAGAAACTGAGGATTTTAGGATTAGAGCGGGAGTGCACCAGGGTTCTGATTTGAATCCTTACTTATTCTCCCTGGAAATAGATTCAAAAACGAAGGATATATAGAGTGAGGTACAATGGTGCATGTTATTTACAAATTATATAGTGATAAGAGAGAGTTTAGAGGAAGTGAATGGTACACTTTAAAAGTGATTAACAATTTTTAAAATTAAATGACTAAGATTAGTAGGAGTAAAACAGAATATATATAAAGTATGATTTTGGTGAAAAGGAATACAGAGCGAATAGTGAAAGACAGTAAATAAAGTTTAGTGAAGATAATGGGAAAGATTGGGAGGTTTAAGTATTTGTATATTTCCTTTATACAGAAAGATTGGGATTTCGAAGAGGATAAGAAACACAGGATTAAGTTTGGATAGATGAAGTGGAGAGAAGCGTCAGATATTTTTTATAACTATTAGGTTAAAAAGAGGTACATTTCCACGCACCCCTATATGAGAATTTTCAAATTTTGATAAAAATACATTTTGATACATCGTTTGTGCTCCGTTTGCGCTGTTTGTGCCCGAAGGTCCCACGTTTGTGCTAAGACCCCAACTTGCTTTACTCCATGATGGGCCAACGAAACGACAGCACCCCTATACTGGAAATTTCAAATTTTGATAATGCACATCGTTTGTGCTTCGTTTGTATCGTTTGTGCCCGAAGATCCCACGTTTGTGCTAGAACCCCAACTTGAGTTATCCCATGAGGAGCCAATTCAACGGTAATAGTAACTCCCTCCCTTCATTTAGAAAATTGGGAATTACAACCACGCCCAGCTTTGTAGTTTGTATATGCCGATATAATCCAAATATTCCATGTTTACCTCTTGAAATCGGAATAGATTGTTATTCCAAAAAGTAAAAAAATTAAATAAAAATCTATTTAGCATAATATAATTTATCATAAAACGAACAATATTCACCAAACTCAAACAACTGAAAATAATTGATATAAAATTCATGAGCGCCT
>JAIPRL010007602.1:0-22958 GCA_025469235.1 Pemphigus obesinymphae
GAAGACCGAAAAAGAGATGGGGGGATGTAATGGCGAGTGATATGAGGAAGGTGGGAGTAAGTGAAGAAGATGCGGGAGATAGAGTTAAGTGGAAGTGTAGGACCAGGGTGGCCGACCCCAAATAGTTTGGAGAGATGGCGAAGGAGAAGAAGAAGAAGACATGATAACGGTCCCAGTATAGCTAAAATTTCATGTAAAAAAATATAAGTGTAATTTTCAATGTGGATTTAGACTACCATCCACACAGCAATACCATATGTTGTGGGCCATTTGAGACGCTTAGTTTTATAGTAGGTACATCTAAATAGTTTATAAAATAAACTTTATGTTTTCTACCCAACTTAAAAATAATTTATGGCTTTCTTGTTCGGTTACTTTTAGAATATGCTCCTAGATCCATATACATCAAATGACTCTTCTCATTTAGAGACGATACAAAGACACTTTTTATCTTCTGTTGCATATTATATAATAAAAATTCAACATCCACAACATGATTATCTTTCTGTTATAGGAAAACTTTGCTTAATATCCTGGTAGACAGGAGGAATAATGCGAACTTAATATTTCAACAAAAGTTGGTTCAACTATGAACTGGGCCAAATGATGCGTTTAGTTAATGAAAATGGTACTCTCCCCCTTTTATTTGTTAGTAATTATTATATCTTATACATCATTGTAAGTGTCTAATCTTAGTGGAATTTAATTGTATTTAATTTGTATCATTATTATTACTATTAATTGTTCTATAGCATTTACTTTTAAGTACTATACCTAGTAATTTATTACCTAAAAAAAAATAAATACTTATATATATATATATATATATATATATATTTATATATTGAACAAAAAACATCGGTTACAAATTTATCTTTAATTTTCTTCCCGATCAATAATTTTGTAACAATCGGATTGATGAAATTCTACGATCAAATGATCAAAAACTAAACAAACTGTTCTTTATAAAATATAAATATAGCGTTAAATGTTAAATACAAAATTAGAACCTGTTCATCCTGAGTTAACAATTTAAAGTAAAAATAAAATAAAAAGTGATAAAAATTCAAACGAAATTACCATAATATATTTTAAAATAAGGAGAAAATACTAGTAGTATTTTCCAATTATAAGAAGACACGAACAGTTTGAAAAAATAAGAACTTATGAAGTTATAATGTGTATAATAATATAAAAATTCCTCTAGCGAGAATTCAGACGATAATGATATTTGGACAAAAAAAGTAAAAATTCTATGAATTGTGATCCTAAACTGTCTAAGTTATCCAAGAATGTTAAAATATTTTATGGTTAGTATTTATTGTTTTTAAAAACGTTTTAACGTATTCAAATGTTAAATTAAAAATGTATATTTTATGTCAAAATTCCTATTTATTATATTCGCCAAAATGATAATGATTTTTGAAGTAAACTATTTCAAAAGTTTAATGTCAATGAACGGTAGATATACTAGATTCAATTTATTTAAAATGCGTGTATATAAATGTTATAATCCAAAACTTTTACAGTTACTAAACTGTACGTATTTAAATCGAATTAATTTTAATTTGTTTTAACTCGTTCAAAATTATTTATTTGCATAATCAAATCAAGTCAAATGAATTTTGATTTATAGATTTTTCAATTGTATAATAGTCTTTACAGAATGAATTTTCAAAAACAAAATGTTCTCAACAAAAAAAAATAAAAGTTTTCTAAGAGGACGAGAACAGTACATTTTGAATATTTTTTTATAATTTATAGAATATTTTCCATCGTTTTTGTAGAAAGAATAAAACTAATTAATTATAAAAATATTCATATTTTATGTCAAACCTTCAAGGGTTGGGATTGGTATATTATATATGCCTTATTTTAATCATAAACGGAATTTTGTTATTTAATTCAGGGTGAAATCGATATTAAAAATAGGTTATTGGGACGGAATTTGAATGCAGCCTGGAATGTATTCTATTTATCAATGTTTAATATTTAGGAATAAATTTATATTGTGAATTTCGTAAAACACATATTTTTTCAATCGCAACTGATACCTATTAATGGAAAAATAATTAGAGTTTTACATAGAGAAACTCGATCAATCGATCCATAATATTTGTTTCAAATGAATAAAACCAGTCAAAATAAGTTTTGAACTAGTGTAATATCGGCTATAATTTTTTTATTTTTTATGATTATATTTTGATAAGAAGAACTTGAATATTAATTCTTATTTATATAAAATATTTTTATTAAAATTATATAAAAACAATTTACAACTATTGATTAATTCCTATGAAATATTTTTTTGGAAAAAACAACTGATAAATCGAAATGCTAATAGAGTATTTACTAGTAAAAATTGGTTTTGACCGAGCCTTCTTTCCAAAACGAATTTCTTATGCCTGGCTCGAATTATATACTGATTTTTACTTGTTATTTTAGTCTAAATTAGTTTTAACATTTTATTTGTAAGTTAAATTTAAAAAAAACTTAATTTTGACCTTGAATGTTGTTTTTTAAAATTGAGAAAACAGCTGTCTGCAGATGAAATTTTCGATATTTTACATTAAATCGAATATATTATAGTTTATTTGATTCAATATGTTATTTTGAGCGTATTGGTTTAAATAATAGTTAACATTAAAGTATGTAATGTTATAGTATTTAAACAGATTACGAGGTTTTTGTACCTATAAAATATTCCCCGGGATTAGACGGATGTATTTGTTATTGTGATTATTACTAGGTTTATTTTCAAACATTGCAGCTCACACAAGACTCGACTAGACTAGTAAATTATATTTCACTGAAAATTATTCTAAAAGGATCGGTTTACAGTATACGGTATAACTAGACAATCGAATCAGATAACCATCGGGTTATACGGAAACGAACATAATGAGATACGAGGGTGTGTTATGAAAATAAAGATTTCAATAAGGGATGGGCGATTATTAAATTACAAAATACTGCCAATCGATTATTGATAAACATTTTCATAATCATCGATTATTCGTATACATTCAAAAATAATCGCAATAAATTCTAAAACTATTGGTCATAACTAGGAAACGGATTTATATGCACAAAAAACCCTAAAAATAGGAATTTAAGAATACTATAATATGCTACAAAATATGAATTAAATATGCTAAAAAGTTAAAAAATTACAAGTATATAATATATGCAAAATAAAATTGGTGTTATTTTAATAAAAGTTATAAAAATCGTGCACATTTCATATCAGATTTCAAATAGCTTCTTTTGATAAATATATACATTTACATATAAATCCCTTTCTTAGTCATAACTATAATAGGCTTGGGTTTCAGTGTATTAGCATATATTTTTACAGAAATCTTTGAACAATACTTTCCTAATTACACGTGTTTTAGATATGTATATAATATATATACTCTTTTAATTTTATATATTTTCATAAGATAATTATTGACTTTTTTTCTTAAACTATATAGATATATATGCAATTTAAAAACATTTTAATACATTTAATTCTAAAATTTAATAATAATTATTATAAAAACAATAGAGTTCAGATATTAAAGGAAATTATTTCCAGGTATAAAATACGAAGTGCTATATTTATGACAAAATATTAATATTTTAATTTTTATACAATTTAATTTTTGATTAAAATTTTTTTTTTTGTTCTTTAAGAAAATTTTAGTCATTTAAAGATTGTAAATGGCTGAGTTTCAAAAAACCCAATTAGTATTTTTGATTTAAAAATTTCACAATAAAATTATTGTTACCACAAATAAATAATATTGGCGCATAGACTAGTTAATTTTGTTGTTTTATTTTATAAAAATTTTAAATATTTACAATAAGTTTAGGTATTCAAATTATATGTAGGTACTTATAAATTGTTATTCTTTTACAATATTTAAAATTTTGGGTAATATTTATTGTAACGATTTTTGTTTTATATTACTATATTTAAACCGTTATATTTTACGTATTTCATATAGTACTATTTAGCTTATATAGATACTTGAGAAACGTTTAAGTAACATAAAATTGCACGTTAAATGTTAATATTGTTAAAAAAATATAAAAAAAATATTATTATTATTTTTATAATATTATAAAAATATAAAAATATATTGCGAACATTTTCATCAATATAAGTACTTCTATGTTGTACATTAACTATTAAGGAAACAAATAATTGTTTAACCTACGTAACGAAATATTAACCAGACTTTTCGATTACTGTCATGTGACAATATATTATATTTAAATATTCATTTATTGAAATTCATACCATTATTGGCTATTATTCGATTAATAAATTTTTCTGTAAATTTTAAACGAGAAATCAGAAATTGGCAGTTCTAGTAAGTGTATGCAAAATGAGAACTAATTACTCACCTCTTCAATATCTTCAGTTTTTAAATTTGACGTACGAATTTCACCCATTTTGTAGTATACCTGTAAGGCCTGAAAAAATTCAATAAAACAAATATCGAACAATATTACGTTATTTTTCACAAACCAAAACCGCTTAACCAAATGAATAGATTTGAAAAAATATAAAATGTTTTCAAAATCTAATAATTTATCTTTATACGTTTTTAGATTTAGTTATTTAAACATTATTGTGATAAAAGTTGGAAAAATAAATTTTAATTACAAAAAAAAATCTTATCTTTATTAAGTACAAGTGGATAAAATATTTTTCAAAATTAATATACTATACTGTTTTAATGAATTCTCATCCAAATTGTATATTATTAATCAACTGCTTTTTTCATCTTTTTACATCTACCTTTACATTTTACTAAAATAATGTGGGAAATGTGAATACTATATATGCATGTATTTATTTATTTATTTTTTTTATTAATCAAATTCAAAATTAAGATTGGCAGAAAAGTTGTATACATACAATTTAAATATGACATAAATAAATAATGAAAGAAAGAGAAAAACAAACGAATATTAATGGAGACAGATTGAAATAATATTAGTACTAAAATTATTGGAGGTAAAATTAATTTAGAGTTAAAAAAATGAATGGAATTCTATAAAACTTGAATATGTGTGCGATTTAGGTGGTCGTCTATCAGAGTCATATATAGATAACACAAATTTAAACTAGAACATTATTCTGATAAGGTATTTACATTTCAAAATGCAAAATTGCTATTTATATATATTAAATTTGTTTACGAAATGTACACATAAAAATGTTAAAAAGCGATTTCGAATTACATTAAAATTACCAACTTGTTTCTCTGGTAGAAAGAGAGCCAGTACATTTTTGAATAATAATAATGAACCAACTCAGTTAACTAAAGAACTAAATTGAATTAAAGAATTAAAGAGTTTCAATATAAAGCTCTTCTGTATTCCAATTAGAAATTCAACGAGCTTTAAAACTAAGAAAAGTCCAAAAATAATAGCACTAAATCTTTAATTTATGAAATCCTTAAAGTAGAAAACTATTAATAGATTACCTAATAATAATAATAAATAAAACATAAAATCACTAGTTTAATGAAATAAATTTTTCTTTTTCAGTCCAGAACCATTTAAAAAAATTTCTAAATCGTATTTTAATAAATAAATTCAATTTATTATTAAAGAATAATAATTTATTTTAAAATATCGTTGTGAAAATTTACAAATCATTATAACGAACATTTTTAACAAATCTTGGTCAAACAAAAAACATTTGAAATACATTTTCAGTTTTTTGTTTCAAATATAAAGTTTTAATTTATGTAAGTGAAATCGAGATTACAAAAGATTATAAATACCAAAAACGTACTGGTTATTTTAATAAAACATTGGTCTTTGGTGTCGAGATACGACACTTTAATTTGTATTATAAAATCTAAATCTCTAAATTATAATGATAATAATACTTTTCTCGTTAATTTTAAATTTAATTCGATACTTATATCGTTATTGATTTCATAAAGAATGTTAATGTACACATTAGATCATTGAAAATATACAAATAATTCGAATTTAAGGTATTTTGATTCATAGATAGTAGGTAACTATTCCATGGCCCATTTTCCTTATCACGCACATTTGGTTTATAACTCGTATGCTTATCGTTTAAATACTAATATTGTATTTACATACTGATTTTGATAAACTTAATATTTAAATATTAAACATTTTTAGATTTAGAATTTATGCTTTATGGATTAAAATATTATATTTTTGTATGTTGAAATAAATGAAAAAAATATATATATAATTATGGATATTTCCACAAAGTAAAATTAAGCACCAAAAAAAATGAAAGTGGGAAAACTGCATATTATAATACTCATATATTATATTCTAAACAAAGTTTTCTGTATTAAACTATATGAGTAATTGGATAGAATAGTCTTTTTTTGATAATACATTTATACAATATTGTAAGTAATTGATTTTATTACATTTTGAATAACTCATAATATTTTATATTTTTATTGTTAGTTATAATTCATATTTGAATTTTCTT
The DNA here is from genome assembly GCA_025469235.1 of Pemphigus obesinymphae. Lineage (NCBI taxonomy): Eukaryota > Metazoa > Arthropoda > Insecta > Hemiptera > Aphididae > Pemphigus > Pemphigus obesinymphae. The sequence goes on from JAIPRL010007602.1 coordinate 6,494, forward strand.
TAATATTATTATTTTTGTATTGATTTATGTACGTGATATTCGTTGAATTAAAATCTACTATATATATTATATACTGTATAGTGTATATAATATATTATATTCATTATTCCTAGGTATTATATTTTTATATTTGTTTATTTATAATACGAACTTCGTGATAAAAATATTTAAATAACAAACAAAAAAAACGTTGACTACTGTTTTTATAATATCCTGACTCGTTGCTTTTATTTCAAACATGTAAAGCCCGATAATGAAGGACAAATATTATATTTGTACAAAACGCAATATAGCTCGTAAATTATGTTAAAATTATTTTCCCGATTCTATTCAACTGTAATATTATTATTCAACCGACATATCATTTATTTCTTTAAATTTTTTTTTTTAAACTAAACATTTTATTACGTGTTAAATAAAATTAATAAAGAGTAATATAACAGGTATACCTGTTATTGTTTTTTCATTTTATGTACGTCTATTGTAAGTGAAATTTATTAATAATAACTGCCTTATAACGTTGTTAAATTTAAATTATTTTATTCGATATATATGTATATTGATGTTGCAAACTGTTTGGTCAACACATAAAACAAACTACATACTTTTAATAAATTACGAAACAAAATGATTTTATCGATTGGTATGAAATTATTATTTTGTTTTCAATTTTACTATAAACATTAATGTTCTATAACTTTCACATAAATAAGGTTTAATAAAGTTATTATACCAAACAAGCAATTCTTAACATACAAATTGGGGACCTACTAGTTGCATCCTGAATTTTAATAGATGGATAATTTTTATATGAATTCCTCCCCATCGCATATGCGAGTTGCCTTCCGAATAAATCTTGAATTTTTTGTAACTATAATAATAATAATAAACTATTACCTGAAATCCGAAAATATTCCTAATAGACAATAAATAAGCAATACTTTTAAAAGGAAAGATGTACCACTGAAATCTAAAATTTTTTGTACAAAGTACCTATATATTTTTACCTATATTGTATAGTGATCCGAATCACTTGAAATTCATTTGTAATTGACCTTTTTTAATTTACAATAAGAAGGTAGGAAATTAATATATTTACAGAAGAAACTAGTATGTTCCGAGAAAAAGTCATTAAATAAAAAAGATACCTTATATGTGTATTATATTGATCTATTTATTTTATCAATCCAGTAACAAATAGCTGTAAATTAAATTTAAAAAAATTTAAAATAATACTATTTTAAAAATAATTATTTTGATTCAAACATGTTTTTAATACTATAATAAAGATTGTTTAAAATTTTTCTTTTTTATCAAATCTTGATTTTCTATACCTATTTTTATACTTATATTTTTACTTATATTTTGCAATGATATAAATAATTTTAAATTAATCTATAAGATGCTAAAACAGTCTTCTAGTAATTTTATAATAACACGATAACGTGATAAAATATAATTTCATAACAACTAAGGATAATTCATAGAATTTTGGTGTTGTAAAAACTGGAGGTTTACTTATTTTGATATATTTTTTAATTATTTTAAAAAAATTAACATTGGTTAGAATCAAAAATTGATCAAAAATGTATTTAGTTTTCTTAACCTAAAAAAATAACAATCATTTTGATAAACCCGATTATATCAATGCATGATTATGGATTTTCATTTTTAAACACTGTATATAAATGACATACTGTATTCATAAATATAAATATTCATAATGTGGATACTATAGTAAACATTTTTATAATAATGATAATCAACATAATATATACATAACGATGACTTATACCCGTATATTTATATTTATATTCAATGATAATAAAAATTTCAAATTTATGAAGAGCTGTAAAAGAGAAAGAGATTTAGGAGAAATTTCACACTTATAAATATAAATATAAATATAAATATACATAGATGATTATAAATACATTACTGTAATAATATATCGTCCAAGACTATTTGAATATTAAATTTTCTTTAAAATACTAGTCTTAAAGTCATTCTCAATCTAAGGATGATTGAGCAATTTATACTCATTAAATGTATTATTGATATAGTTGACTGTATTTTCGTTGAAAATTCAATACTGTGCATATTGATCATTCTAGATAACAGTTAGATAAATAGAAATATTTTCTGGGGAGAGAGGAGTGATATGGATAGTTTTCAAAACATATTTAAGATCTCTATGGAGATAAAGTGAGATCGAATGTTTCAGGACATACTCTAAATAATTTGGCCTAGTACCACAAATTCAAAATTCGTTCTCAAAAAATACATCACAAATAATAAAGTAAATATAATTTGCAGTTATTTGTAACAAAAAATCTGAAATTTGTTACTTGATTTTTATATCCGTATTCGTTTTCTATAAATCGAGTTATCCAATTTAAATTACACACTCATATCATGAAGCTTATACTGGGATTCAGTGGCATATTATCTGGGGTCGGGGGTTCAAAAATTATTGTTTATCAACAATTATTTATGTAGCCGTATATATATTACTATGAATAGAGTCAAAATCACCTAGTAGACTGACCCACAATCTATTGTGCCTATAGTGGGACGGACAGTGGTAAGGTACATTACGTTCCTCCTATTTTGTTAAATAATATTATTTATCTACATTTTTAGATATAATTTCACTTAATTTTCCAACAATAAAACGAGAAACAAAACATTTTTTTCAACATTACATATATAAATATTTTTCTATTGATACACTTTCCCTTTTTTTTCTAAAAATAATAAAAAAAAACCCTCCAGTAGAGGGCAGTTTTTCTATTATTTTCTAATATTTATTTGTAAATTAAGAGTACCTATTTAGGTAGGTATATCTGTTGAACAGGTTAACAGATTAAGAAAAATAAAACTTATAAACTACAGGAAGGATAATGGATTTGAAACATATAATGTTTAAATATTCATTTGTTAAGCTTTTAAGTTTTAAATTTACTCTACATTTTAAAGTTTATTTTTCCTTAGTTTGATAATAATGGATAATAAAGTACATACTAAGAACCACGGCTAATAATAGCAGTACTTATAGTTCATTAATATTTTATCACCAAAACTTCAATCACATTTATAATTTCATTATTAATAGTAAATACATCTATTAGACACTCACTATAAATAAATATTTTATTTTTAAAAAAGATTCTATACCAAGAAAAAAAATATCTGAAAAAAATACTATGAAATAAAGTTTAAAACAATAAAAATGTATCATCGTTTTTTTTCTTTTAAACGTATGATTTTTCAACCTCGAGTAAAATTCATACTCTGTAAAAATTTCTAATTTCTAGAACCTATATTATCGAAATTTTGAGAAAATAAACAGTTTTTTTTTATCATTTCTTATACGTTTATCAAAAATTCGATAAATTACCTCTTTAAAGTAGTAACCACTAAACTGTGTTAAAATTGTCTGTCTACCGAAAATCGGACACACATATATAGTTGGATCAGAATATCAAAGTTTCTTGTTGGAGAATTTAATTGTTTACAAAATAAAAATAAATAAATTAAAAGGTAATTCCGATCAAACATGCTCGAAAATATAGACATTGAATTATTTAAATATTATTGAAATAAAAATATAATCTAATCTTAATAGATTCATCACTCAGAATATGTACTCAGAATCAAAAGTTATTCGGCGAGGAAGTTTTGAGTAAAAATTTAATTCATACCGAACCCATTTCTAAACGATAATGTATCTATATATTGAATGCCCTATTCCCAAGATTAAACTACCGTGTAGACACGATGTTTGTTTAGAGACGAAATGAGATCGGACCGAAGGCGATAAGGAGTGCGTCAGAAAAATGCTTCGGGGCGTGAACGGATAATTGGATGTAGAGACAGCGTCAGCGGCTGTGGCAAACAAAAGACTCGTGTGTTAGTAATAATAGAATTTTCACGCAACGACTACGTTCGTGTACACAGAGCAGCGATCGATCGATCTTTTGTGAAGGTTTTACTTCCTAAAAGCGATAGTTTAAACAACAAACGTCAAAAAAATGCATGTATTTAAAATGCGTTAACCGTAATATGAAGTAAAATAAATCCCTAAAGGCCCTATGTGGACATTTGATAAACGCGTTGAATCACGAAATATATACCAAGTAGTACTTTCTATACCAATTAGTTCATCCAATGACAATTGATATAGGTACCAATATGACGAGGAACCGGTGAAATTAAACAATTATAATATACTAAAGTTTAATTTGGATCAAAAACTATACCTATGTCATTAGCACGATATGATTAGTAACAGTCCCCTTTTAACTATAGGTACACTTAATACGTCATGGTGTAATTAAATGGTAACCTAACCTTGTAACCCGTTATTCTGTAAGGCATGATTGATTCGTGCCAATGTCGAAAAACACCAATTATGTAGGTATTTATTTTATTGATTTTTCAGTCACACGTGAAGATTAAAAATGTCCGAATAAAAACGAATAGCATTCACGAATTCGCCGTGTTTCTAACAATGAAATTCGCCGAAATATTTAATTATTTTTCTTATTATTTTAAATAATACATTACAATTTTATTAGAATAAATGTGTGAATTTCTTTCAATTTGCTATTTCTTGAAATTTGGTTAAAAATTATCTATTTACCATTTTTTAAAAAGAGAGTGTATGGGGTCGTCCTAATGATTTCCAGGTTTCTATTTAAACAATTTTTTTTATGTATCGCCATTACATACCTTAAACCCAAATAAAACTGAGTTTAAAACGAAATATAAATCTTTTTTTTATATATTACTATTATAATATAATATTATTATCATTGAAATTTTCCAGTAAATTGTAATTTCTCACTCAGTATATTTTTTAATACCATATTGGGCTATATAGATTACATTACAAATTATGCATTATCTGATTAGCTGTTATAATTTTTAACATTAATATAAAAAGAGTGCGATAGTATGTAACATAAATAATTTTAACTATGGTACTCTATAATAGCAAGTATCAGTTATCATCAGGTCTTAAAATCGGCATTGATCTTAATAATTTTGGTTTTAGATTATTTGAATGTCTTTTATAATTTAATTGGTTTGGACCATATACCTTAATTAAATTAACTTCGCTTTGAATTAAAACCTCTCAGACAAAAATATGACGAGTAAACAAGTGAAGAAAATCCCACCTTTCGAGCGTGCTAATTTTCCAGGTTTCTATAGACTTTTAAAAATAATTACTTTATTTAATTATTTTAATATTAAATTCAAGTGGTTGAAAATTTAATAATTAATGTCAAAATAAAAATGTTAAAAATTACAAAAATTTCCACAGCAACAAATTATCAGGACTAGGGCTGGGAGATTATTTCGATTAATCGATTATTTTTTGTTTATTTAAAATAATCTATTAATTGAGTATTATATCAATCGATTAATCGAGTATTCGATTATTCAACTATTTAATTTCCGTTTTTACAATGACCAGTAGGTATAATAGGGGAGACGATAATGACATTATATTTTATTTACTATATTATAAGTCATCATGTCCAAAAATCAACCCATTACTTACAAATTCGTATCTTTTGTACACAGTAAAAAAAATAATTGTACGAAAAAATATTTTATTATTATATTTTCCCAATTAATATATTTAAAAAATGATATATTGAATGAAGGGTTTGATCGAGTAATTCTCTACAAGAAAAAGGGAATGTAAAGTCTACTGGTAGAAATTCTCTATCAATGAAGAGATTTTCACTTAGTATGCATATTAGGTCTACAAATTTCACTAGTATATAACTACATATATAATAATAAATTGACGATTTAATTGATTTACAATATTCTATATACCTAAATATAATACATCAATTATCCTAAAATTCAATCAAATGATCACCCAATAAAATTATGATTCAATTAATCGATTATTAGATTATCTGATTAATCGATTATTCGATTATTTTCTGTTTATTTGAATTAATCGATTAATCGATTTATCGAGTATTCCGGTTAATCGATAATTATATGAATCTATTATTCGAATATTAATTATTTATTCGATTAATAATCGTTGACTCACCCAGAAGATTTTGAATAATCGATTAATTCGAGTTAAAATAAAAAATAATCGATTATTTGAAAAAAAAAAAAGTCTCCCAACCCTAATCAAGACGATTAAACGGACAGACGAAACCAGTATAAAAGGGTTTCTAATATATTATATAGAAACCCTAAATGAAGTTTTTTTTTTTTTTGGGGGGGGGGTCTGGCTTTTAAGACCATCCCGTAAAACAAATTTCCCTCCATCTTATTCTGTTTTCAGTTATTTCTGTCCAGTTTGCTTTTGGGTCTACTTCTTTAACTTCTCTCTTCACACAGTCTTCCCATCTGAGGCGTGGTCTGCTTAGTGGTCTTTTTCCTTTCTGTTCCTCTTTAATTACTGTGTTTATCATAGCGTCTTTTTTCCTACAAGCGTGACCTGCCCACATCAGTCTTCTTTTTGCGACTTCCATTGAAATGCATGGTCTTTGGAACAAGTTTTGTAGTTCCTCGTTAGTTCGAATTCTCCATTCTTCGGTTCTTGAGTCGAGACAAGGTCCATAGATTCGTCTTAAAACTTTCCTTTCAAATGTGTCCAATCTTATTTCCTCTATCTTTCTTGATGCCTATGTTTCTGACCCATATAGGATGACAGGACGTATTAATGTCATGTATATTTTCATTTTTAAATTTAGAGATATTGATTAAGATTTTAGCAGGGTTCCCATACCAAAATAGCAGTTGATGGTCAGTTGTATTCTTTTTGAAATCTCTACTTTTAAATCATTGTCCTGAGTTTAAAGGACACCTAAGTATTTAAGTTGTGGAACCCTGTGGAATATATGTCCATCTACATTCATACTTTCTCCGTGGCGATACATCCTGTCTCTTCTGTTGAGTTTCATAAATTCTGTCTTTTTATCATTTATTCTGAGACCGACTTTACTCGCAGCATCCATTAGTTTTTTACAATGTATTTTTACTGTTTCGATATTGTCCCCTATGATGGAAATATTGTCGGCATATGCTAGCAGGCCTATCTTTGACTGTCCTAAAGTTATACCTTCTGATATGTTCATATCGCTGACAACTTTTTCCAGAACTAGGTTAAAAAGGATTGGAGATAATGCATCCCTTTGCCTTAAACCAGATGTTACTTTGAACGATTTAGAAGTAGAGTTCGCTATTTTTATTTTTATTTTAGAATTTTCCATAGTCGCTTTAATCAGGTTAATTAACTTTTTTGGCACATTGAACTCTTTTAATATATTAAATAGGGTTGATCTATGTAGGGAATCGTATGCTTTCTCAAAGTCTACAAACAAGGTATATACCTCCTTATCAAATTCCCACATCTTTTTTTGGAATATCAGTGTTATGATAAATATTCGGTCTGTAGTAGATCTATTTGGTCTAAAGCCCTCTTGATAGTCTCCCAGTATTCCTTCGGAGATTGGTTTAATTCTATCTAAGATGCCATACGATAAAACTTTGTATGTTGTATTGAGTAAAGCAATGCCCCTATAATTATTGCACTCGAGTGGATCGTTTTTTTTTTTTGTATATCGGACACACTAATGCGGTTCTCTAATCTTCCGGGATTTTTTCTTCTTTCCAGATTAATTCTACTAGGTTATGTATATTGCAAATGGCTTCTTCATCTAAACTCTTTAGAATCTCAGCCTGGATTCCATCTTCACCCGGAGTCTTATGATTTTTTAGCCTCTTAATTTGTTCTGCTATCTCAATTCTGGATGGTGGAAGGTATTCGCTTTCGTTTGGTTCTACGTCAGTTTAAGTAAATGAGTCTATGGGTTCGTCACAATTAAGGAGGTTCTCAAAGTAGTCTTTCCATTTATCCAAGATATCGTTTGAATCTGTAATCAATGTACTTTCGTAATTTTTTAGGAACTTTTCTCGTTTCTTTAATTCTTTTCTAAGGGCATTGATATTTTGGAATAGCTGATGTGACCTATTCATTTTTTGGTATTATTTTATTTCTTTTAGCATGTTCTTGGTGTACCTTCTCTTTTCATATTTGATTATATTTTTTACTTATTTTTTGCATATTATGTAGTTGTTTTCTTTTTATACGTTGTCTGTGTCACTAAGCCACTGTTTTCTACTTTCTTTTTTACGTTTTAGGGCTCTCATACATGTATCGTTAAACCATGGTTTTTCCGTTTTCTTTTGTTTTCCTATTACAGCATCAGATGTTCTATTTATTATATTCTTAGCTTTATTCCACTTCTCGTCTATCGGGGCTATGCTGTTAAAGTCGCAGCTATTAAAATCTTGACGTATTTTATGTCTGAAGATATTTATACATTTTGGGTCATTTAGTTTTGTTACATCATAACTGGTAAGTTGTTCCATATTTGTGTATGAGAGCATCTTTTGAGTTTTATTTTAATTTTACGACTTACGAGATAGTGATCTGAGTCCGAGCCTTCTCCTCTTATCGATCTGACATCTTGAATGCAATTTTTAAATCTCGAATTGACTAGAATATGGTTTATTTGGTTAGTATATCTTCCATCTGGTGACCTCCATGCGCCCTTATGAATATTTTTATGTGGGAACATTGCACTCTTTATTACTAATCCATTCCCGGTTGCCAAGTCAATTAGTTTAAGTCCATTATCGTTTGTCTCATCATGTAGACTGTGTTTCCCTGCCACTTGTCTAAACATTGTTTCTTTCCCAACTTTAGCATTTAGATCTCCTAGAACAATTTGTATCCTATTGCTGGGAATCAAGTTCAGCGTACTTTCCAATTGTTCATAAAAAGTTTCTTTCTCATCTTGAGATTTGTCCTCCGTTGGAGCATGTACATTCATGAAGCTTATATCAAACCATTGTGCTCCTATTGTTAACATGCTTATTCTAGGATTACTATCTTTGAATTCTTTAACTACAGGGACTAAATCTTTGTGTACTGCAAAACCCGTTCCTAGTTAACGTTGATCAGTACAGTTACCATTGAAGATAGTTGTCTCGTTTATATTTATCGTCCCTGTATTGGTCCATCTAATTTCTTGTAATGCTGTTAATTTGACTCTATATTATTCAACTTCATTCACTATGTTGTGAACTGCTCCAGATTTATATAGTGTGCGTACGTTCCAAGTTCCAAAAAATAAGTCCTTTTTCCGTTTTCCAGTCGATTTTCCAAAAACTCTGTCCCGAGGCAAATTTGTTTGTTCCTGAACATGTTGTTTTTTTACTAAGTAGAATTGTTAACCCTACGCTAAACCCCCTATCAGGAGGACCGGGCCACACCATCTAGTTAAAGTCAGTGTGGCTATTGCAGTACACTTTTGTTTACAATTTTGTGTACTGAGCGATGGACGCGCCACTTTCCCTACGCCAGAAAATGAAGTATTATAGAATATAAAATTAATTTTTGACTTGTCTGTTCCTTCAAATATGTAATAATTGAGTAATTACCATGTTATTACATTTTAGGTTAAAATGTATACTAATGTAATTTTTGGAACATTGATAAAATATTAATAAAAGGTGCCAATTAATGTTTGTCTTCCTCAACACTCCTTTTTTCTTATATCACGGTATCATTAATATGTATAATATTTGATATTGTCTGTGGTCAGTTTTTAGCCAATTGTGAAATTATCCTATTTAATTAATTATATTTTTAGATATCTAATATATGCTATATCTGTATAGTCTAACAAAATTAATGTTAAATTTAAAAAACTACCGTACAAAAAATAAGTAATAACAACAATATTAATTAAAAAACATAATTTATTTCTTTCTAAACAAGAACTATAAATGATTAGTAAGTTAACAGTTTTTTTTCAAACTTTTTTAAACAATTATAACTTTTAATTTATAAGATGATTATTATTTTTTAATCATATTTATAAACACGGTTTCGGTTACCCATATAGTACTTGAAATAAAAATAAAAATTGAGGTTATATCCGGTTGTAATTTAATCTATATTCATCCATGTATGAATTTACTTATATATATTTTAATTAATGATTCCTTAATAAGTACAATTAAAAATAATATGATGTATGATGTTTAAAAGATGAATCGATATGATTATATTGTTTTCAAAATAATAATATTACCGTTATGAAAAAGTTAGGAAAGCCAACTCTTCGAGCGTGTTAAATTTCCGGTTTCTAAAAGCATTTTAGACAATAATCAAAAATGTCAAACAAAACGAATAATATCTAACTCCCTTGTAAACAAAACTACAATATATTTCTAAATATGTAATAAAAATGGGGTTTATATCGACTCAGCCTATATAGCATCGCTTGAGTCAGTACCAATTCTACCGTTACAGATAGACCAAAAACTGCGGTAAATATCCTGTTTCATATAGAATTGATTGCTATCCAGATACGCTTAAAGAGTGTAATAATATACACAAAATTAGTTAAATATTACTGAATGGAACAAAAATAAACCGGTATAGTTTATGGTATTGTAATATGTTTTTTTTTTATTACAATTTTTCGTGTATATTTTATTTTTTTTATTAAAAATCCTTTTACACCACCCACAACCCTAATTTTGGTAATTTTGTATCGAAAATCGTTCACAATATATACATGCCCAGTTATATATGCTCCTTTACAGTCGAGTGAGTAATATTGTAAATTAAATACGATTTAGGTGTAGGGATAATTGAATATTAATAAAAAGTAACATTGCACAAAAATCGTACGATATTCGTATTCCCAAAAATGTACAATGTACACAATCGTGTTTTCGTGTTTTATCGTAGTTTATATATTATATTTTATGGAACGTATGAAAAATTTCAGTTAAAAAAAGGTAGGTGGCCGAATCGAATGGTCGTTTTCAGTGTACCTGTTACGGTAGAATTGGTACACCATAAAAATATTATAAAGCAAATAATATATACATTTCTGGGGAAATGGACACTTTGTACTGTCTAATATTTTATATTCATACCGCGGACACTTTGTACCATCGAAATTTATCCATAATTATTTATATATATACTTATTCTGTAATGTATCATGTTTCCACTATCCAATCCGCCTGTTCAAAAATTGTAGAGTTACAATTATAGTGAATCTATAGATTTTTAACAATCCAAATAATATTTTCCTTCTCATTTTTACACAGACTGTGTTATCTGTATTATTAGATAGTAATATTTTAACGTAATATAAACTATTTTATTTTTATTTTGTCATATTTATAATTTAATATATTATTATATCTATAATAAACAGGTTATCGGACAGGAACTCGGGTATACCGCAAAAAATTCTGGATGCTATTAGTATTAGAACTTTATTTTTTCTTATCTTTCGCATTGCCAAATAAATCGTGAACATCGCCAGGACAACGCAGTCCCATCGGGTTTTATGAGTATTTTGTTATACAAAATGTCCGTCAACCGATATACACGATAAAAAAAGTTACGAAAAAAACCATCGACAAAAAACAACATAAAAATAAAACCAAATCTAACAATTTTATTTTTGTTAAAATATGTTTTATTGAATTATTATTTATTCGGTTTAATTGGGTCTGCAAAAATGATTAAAATTATTGTGTATAAACTACAATAATGAAATAAATAAAGATATACCATAGTTCTTGACAACAGTAGGTCATACAGTAAGATTTTTATAGCCAGCACATTATAATTTTGTCTTTTGACCAATGAATATAATATATTATACACATGTGCTTCTGACTATTAATTAATTATTATGTTATGAATTTTACGAGCATACAAAACATACATTTAAACTTTTGTTTTTTTCCCTTGGTTTTTTTTTCTATTGGTGTTTTTGTTTGGTATTTTTTTCCGGGGATTCAATATACACATTACTATTACTACACAAGTAAATTATAATCACGAATTGTTATCTGCATTTTAACGGTGTTGTTTACTTAAGAGTTTAGTGCATTTATGGATTTGGACATTTGGTATAACATATTATATATCATATATTAGGTATATGATACCTATTGAACAGTGTGCACACACTCAGTTTTACCTAATATCACACATTTTATTAACTATGAACAGTTTTAAAATCATAATGTTAAACCCTAAATTACTGAAAAATGGGTATGAACATACAATTTTACGAACAAAAATAACAAATATCCATTGGAAATGTTCTACTATTTCTTGTTCTGGTAAAATAAAAACAAATCTTACTGAACCAGTAAGTTTTATTATTTAGATGAATAATTATTATACATTTCAAGTATTAATTTAGTATGTGACATTCACAAAATTCACAGTCTATAACCGCGAAGCTAGTAGTAACAATAACATATTGGAATTGAAAAATATCGCAATGACAAACATGAAATGTCGGGCAATTGATAGCAAGAGTATCGATAAATCAAATTCTTCTTTCTGTGTCTCATGAAATAATTATTATTATAGTAAAAACTATTATTTATAGTAAATATCAAACTGATGTTTAGAAATCTAAAATTAGACGCCCTTTCGAGGTCATTAATTGAAACTGATATAATTAAAATTGATAATAATTTCAAAAATATCATATAATATTGATGGTGTTCGAGAAAAACTAATTTTTTATAATTTCTATTTTATATTTTAATATACCTATACTAGCAGTATTTACTCTGAATTCCTCAAAAATATTACTTTACAATAAAATTTAATCTCGCGTACCTAATACTTGAAACAAATTTCAAATAATTATTTATGGATAAAAGCCGAAATATATTTTTAATTTGTAAAACGTTTATATAATTTTTAGATATAAAATATAACGTTTTTTAAATTTCAAACACTTGTACTTTTTAGATAATACATTTACATTTTACATTTTATACATGTATAATAATATGCATTGTATATTTCATATCATATAAGGTTTCTATGTATTTTTAGTAATTTATTTATTCGACGGCAATAAATTAATCGATTGATTTTTTATCACTACGACACAGGAAAACGGAGACGGCGAATTTTCCTAAACCGTAAAGTTAAAATAATAATACGAATGCGAAAAATCGAATGATTTAACATTAAAAAAAAAAATAAAAATCGTTTTAAACGTTAGTGTTGGACCCTTCGGCCCTGCTCGCACACACCTGTTTGACGGTATAGTGTGTGGCACCGGATACGGCGGATAGACGCCACAAGTAATTGAACGCGCGCACGCCACCGATCGTGTCGGCCGTCCACGGCACGGCCAGCGTCATAATGTGAAAACAGAACAGGTACACGTCCACTAGTGCGCCGGCAAAGTGCAGGCCCACGATCAGCGAGAGTTGGCCCACGTATGCGCCGTTCGTCCGGCAGGCCACTTTGCTCAGGGCTCCGAACTCCGAGACGACCGTTGACAGGCCAACCGACCAACGACACGGCTGATGCACACTTGCAACGACTTTCTGTCCAGTAAACCCATTAGACATCATCGACTCACCTAACCAATAAGTGGATCTTTTAAAAATGTAATTCCCGACCATTAGGCCCGGTATGTCCGGTATTGCCTCTAAATAATATGGTGATAGTAGTACCAAAAATTATTTTTGGAAATCTCTAGTAATTTTTTTCCCCGTTTTTGAAAACAGTGATCCGGGGAAATTCTACTGACTTCGGACCCGATTTCCGCGGCAGAAATAAGTAGTACGAGATAAATTATTTAGGGGGCACTTAAGTTAGATACTGGATATGTTTTTCACTGGAACCAAAACGTATTCGGAATTTATTTATATTTTCAAAATAATGTGTTCATATAACCAATAGTGTTGGAGTACAAGCAAAACCAAAACACCGAATAAATGGATTTTTTTTTATTGTTTGTTTCATACCGAAGTAAAAACATATTTAACAGTGGTATACCATCTAGGCGATATGAAATTGATTATCTGGATTTTAATCTTTCCGGATTCTTATTGGTTGGATTTTTGTACCAGGTTCTTTATTATGTATATATATATATATATATATATAAATATATAAAGATTGTACATAAATTAAATAGGTCTCTGCACATTTAGAAGTCTAATCTCTCCCCCAAAATTTATTTATGATTATCTAGTACACTTTTAGATTCTGAACGTAGAGTGAATTGGTTTTAAAATTTTGTATTTTTTTTTTTTTAAACATTTTATGTACTTACGTATTTAATTTTTTTTGGCAAAAGAAGAAAATTTAGAAAAATTTAGTTTTTTGGTATAAAAATTAGAGATTTAAAGGTCATTTGATAGGATATCTGTTCTAGTCGACTTTTTATTGAAGTGATATTCAAATTTTTTAATCAGATTTCAAAAGTGTAAAAACTACATTTTATAAAAAATAAGTAGGTATATAACGAAAAGTTATTATACATTAGAAAATTAAAAGGCTATAAACTCGAAATGTACACCAAATATTTACTATAGCACTATATATATATATATATAAATATATATATATATATATATATATTGATGTAATAATTTTGTATTAGCCATATAAGAATAATACTCGTGTAATATATACCGAAGTTTCGCTCAAAATTGTTTTATCGAAAGAAATAATTTATAATCAGTTTCAAATGCAATTTATCTACTACTAGTATCCTACCCAACGAGAAAAGTGACATCTCTTTACTGACTGGCTTTTTAAATATAAATATATGTTTTTTAAGAACATAGGTAATATGACAATACATACATATATTCAGTCACAAGGAATTCAGACATTTTTTTTAGGGGGGAAGTTGCTTATTTTAAAATGTCCTATAAATATAAATATATTTATTATTAAAATGATAGCACAAAAAAAATATTCCGTATGAGGGTCCAGACCCCATGAACCTTTCTCTTGGATACGTCCGTGTAATCATGTATATATTTTAATTTTTGATTACTCAAATAAAAACAAAAACAAAAAAATGGTTACCCTTTAATATAAAATTGATTAAATAGTTATGTCCCGAAAAAATTAATTGTTCCTTTTTTCATTATTGTGTCATTATTTTATTGGGATATTCAATTTTATATGCTTAAACAAAATTTCTAGAAAATAATAGAAAAATTAAAAATTATCTTATATAAAATAAGTTTTGTTTTTATGGTTTACGGTAATATTTTGAAATACTAGACCGATTTTGACGAATAAGACAAAATATTTACAGTTTTTATTCGTCGTAAATAAGGTTTGAATTTAAATTCTCTAAAAAACACCTAAAAATGCAATTATATACTACTGCAGATAATAATACCCATCAAAAAATGTCCTATTACAAAAATAATACACTAAAAGTTACTTTAAAATATTTTCCATCCATTTTTTTTATTAAAAATTAAAAATAATTGTATTTATTATTATTTTTACAAATAAAAAAAAATGTAATATTCAAATTCTGTGCGTAGCAAGGAATGTATTGGTTTTATAATAATGTATATATGTTTTTTTATTTTCTCCTTTTATTTCTTATAAACTAATTCTCGATCAAAATACTTAATTCAATCGCTATATTTTTAGTAAAACATTTCATACTGTTTATACTCTAAAGCGATTATTAGATAATTTCATAAGGAAATATAAATAAAATAAAACCCAAATCCGCAAACATTTTCTTTTTATTGTAAGCAAATATGTATTTTGGCAATATAAGTCTTATTTTCAATGCAAAACACAGTTTTCTTATTATAAAAATTAATTTTTTTTTTATATTTGGCTTTTACTTTATTTATATAAATTATCTAGTGGTACACATTTTATAAACTCGTAAGGAAAAATTACTACCTAACAATAAAAACAAAAAACATGTTATTATCGGGTTTTCTCTTATATACTTCAATAAGCATTTGAAACATTGGAAAATCTTTCATTTCTGTTATGCATTTTTGGTGTCTTATCATTTATTTCATTATATATATATATTAGCAAATATTAAATTTCATTTTGTTAAGTTAGTTTTATTTAAAGTACACTAAAAATAACATGTTAGAGATATGTTGAACTCCACATTTTAGTATTAAATCTAAAGTTTATGATTTCTACTTCGGCCTTTATTAGTGTGTCAGGTTTATAATAAGAGCATAATAGTGATTAGTTTATTTTTCATACCTATTTAATTTTATTCAATTAGCTAAATTGTGATATTATTTTTTTTTAAGCTTAAGAATTTTTAGTAGGTATCTAATGGATATAATGAAATACCAAAACTTTTAAAACAATTCCACATTTGTTGTCTCTGTCTGATACATAAGAAACGTAGTAAAATCAAGTTGTGTTAATATTTTGTATACCTTTGTAATGCCTATATAAATTGTAATTGTCGTTGATATCGTCCGAAATGTCCGGCCGCTCATTAAATTCAATATAATGACGGTATATAGATAAGCCGACGGACATTTCGAATAAACGATTGGCACGGCAAAATTACAGCAGTAGTTGTTGTGCGTACGCCAC
>JAIPRL010007603.1:0-22957 GCA_025469235.1 Pemphigus obesinymphae
GATATTTGTTTTTATAATGATCAAATTATAATCAATTTAAATGATTATAATTTGATAATGATTTAATCGAGTAGATTAATCGATGATTTGATATATCGATCAATCGATGATTTGATAAATCGATTAACCGATGTATCGATATATCGATTAATCGAAGTATCGATATATCGATTAATCGATTATAATCGAAGGATCCAAAACAATCGGCTCAAAGCTAAAAATAAAACTATCGCCCAGCCCTAATCATCACTATAATCATATATTTACAATATATGAATACTACAATATATAGTTTCTCAAAAATAATATGAAAAACAAAACATTGAAAATGTAGTGAATATTTTTTACTTAAATATTTAGGTAGGTAAATACACAAATTTTGAGTGACAATTATTTATAAAACAATATATATTGTTGGTATATGCCAACATTAAGGTCAGGGCCAAATGATGAATTGGAGGATCTTTTGTTATTTTATTGCTATTCAACCGAGTAATAATGGGATCATTATTCTTAATATCGATCTGTGTAAAAGACAGTCACGATTTATACGACGAAATGTGTGCGTTTCCGTTGAATTGTGTGATATAAAAATTAGATTTTATCAATAAGAAATTTTATAATTTATATTATAAATATGAGAATGTTCTATATTTTGAAATTTTGAAATTTTATACGGCAAGTTCAATATTAACAGGATTTCTAAAAGAATTTATATTTTAATAATTGTATTCAGTCAATGTTATATATGAACTTAATTTATGATATATCATATAATGGGAGCATAGTTAACGAAAGGAGGAAAATTTTAATATTACGTCAATTTTAAATAAAAACAAGTACTATAATTTTGATACTATATAGAGAATATATATAGAGAAAGTAATCTAGAATATTATATATTATATTACATATATTATAGATAATATGTTTACATACAGTTTGTATACATAATTCTGCTCTTAGGTATCTATTTGAAATGAAATGAGTATATTTGTTTATCATCTCCTGCTTCCGACTTGATTATAATATATTATAATAAATACAAATATTTTAGAGCGTAAATCATATTTTAAATTCCAGTTTATTACGAAGCAGTTGCTATATTATTTGATATTCAACTTAACGACGAATTACAGTTGTAAATATCTTAGAAACAGTAATATAACATGTTCAAAGGCCTTAATTTATTTTACAAAATATTATTTGTACACTGACACGACTACGGTTGAATTTAATCTTTAAATATCCTTGAAATATTCTCCATTTAGTAATGCGTAAGACGTAAGTACAATAATAACACAGGGTACAAAACAAAATAACCAACTTATAATCAGCTAGAGATCTTAAGGCCATTCACTAAAAAACCGATTATAATACTTACAATCTATATGTACATACATGTATTGATTGGCACATAAATATGGACATTTAAGTGACAAAAATATGCAAATAACCAAATTTAAAATTTTGTCCTTTCACAGAATCGTTGAAAACTTTCGTAAAAATAATGAGGACTTTTTTATACTGTTTTAAATAAATTTAATTTATTTTATAAACACAACCATAAATATATAATAGTATATAATATAACGTTATTTTAAAACTAAATAGATAAACTGTACGATTATACATGTAGTATATTTCTGCTATATTGTTATCCCAATGTTGGGGAGAGGAGAGTCAACTTTAATATCATTATTTTAATTAATGCAAAATGTAAAAATTATTTAAGTTTTTTCCTAAAAATATATATCTGTACTTAAACTGGATTGTAGAGTTTTAATAAAACACTTTGAACTGTTCTACAAACTTTAAAAGTTGGGAAAGTTGCATATCAACCAAATTCATATCATATAAATAGATTTTATACATGTTATTTTTAATATACATATTATTTATATATTTATGTATATCTCATAGTATAAAAATGACGAAATATTATAAAATCCATAATTATATATTGTATTTCGAAAAATAATTAGAGATTATAATATTTCGTCATTTTGTATCAAGTACCAATAAAAAAAAACCATTAAATTACACAAATACTTGTCTTAAATTAGCAATACTTTTACGTAGGTCTAGTATACAAATACATCAATGATATAAGTCACATTTATAATAAATCTCCTACAGCTTACATCATGTATTTAATTATTTAAAAGTTTTTATTTCAACAGACTTTAAAATATGTATTCAAAGTCTTCAAGATAAACTTTCTAACCTCACACCTCTGTGCTGAAAACTAAAGAATATTGAAATATGCCAAAAAATATCATACTTTCATCAAAATATACAGACACACTCAACGATTCTTTCTATAGGGGGGGAGGGTTCAATTCAAACGTATTTTTCTCTAAACAAGAAATTTCTCTACACATTATCTACTTGTTTACCGGGGAAGTACATTTTTAGAAGAAGGAATTCATCCCATCCTACACTGAACCAAATATATCTGTAATTTAAATAAAAATATAGATTAATTAACATGGTTGTTAATATACGTCCAATAAAATGTTTGTTGACTTAGAAATAAAATATTTGTTAATTTAACAGTAAAATAATAAAACGTATTATTTAACAATATATTACGTACCTAATGATTTAAAAGTAAAATTGTCCAATTAAAAACAAATTTATTTGAATCAAAAAATATTTTGTGTTAATTTATTTCTTTTTTCTTCGTAGAACAAACAACCATTTGTTAATCAAAATAGTACATTTAAACACAATATTTTTTCAATTTAATAATATATTTTATTATAATAATAAAATCTGTTTAAATTGACAAACAATTTAAAATTGTTAAATTAATAATTTGTAAAATAAGTAAAACTAATTTTACAAATTATTTTTATTAAATTATTATTTATATATTTTGTGAAATTTACAAAATGATTTTGTTATTGTAAACACATTTTTTATTAATTTAACAATATATACATTAAAATAATAAAGATTGTATTATTTCAACAAATATTTGTTTGTTAAAATTTTATTATTGCATATTGCTAATTATACCAATGATATTTGGTTCAATGTATTACATATCTGATTAAAAATATATATTATTGTGATTGGGTCAAATATTTAAGATATAAAACTTTTACATCAAATCATAATATACAGGTATAACACTTATACACCACTGTTTATATGTATTTAAACTTTACATATAAAGTATAAAAACACCCATGTACATAATATCATTATTTTAAATTTTGAACCCATATCTATATGATCATAAAAACAGAAATATTTAAAATTTAACATTGAAAAATCCGGTAAGTCGAATTTGGATGTACTTCACTCGTCGAATGGGATATTGTACATTGTAATAATTTTTACACTAAAAAAAAACCTATTTTTTAAACTTAAATATTTTTAATACTTTGAAATATATTTATTTGTATTCTAGTATAGGCAAATATATATATTTTTTTTAATCAAGAATTGGAGGATACTGACCGCTCGGAAATTAACGTATTTTTTCAGTTATTTAATATTATTAAATCTTTTTCTATATTCAAATTTATACTATGATTAGTAATCATATAGTAATAATCATTGATTACATACTAAAATGTGCTTAACATAATTAGATTTATAAACTGTATTTCTGAATTATGTTTTTTGTATCAAATTCTACTAGTTTTTCCAATACAAAATTTATTAGTAATTTTTTTAAAACTTTTTTTGATTTATTATTTATTGTTTAGACTGAATTACTATTAGTATTAGAGATGATTTTCATATTATAACTATTGTTCTTCAGAAATCATATTGAAAATACTAAGCTTTGTACCAGGGCTTAAAACTTCCCCAAAAACCAGTTAAAAATCCATTTTTTGAGAACCAAAAACCGCTTCCCGGTTTTATTTTTAAATCTAAGAAGCGGTCATCGGTAACCGGTATCCGAAAATTATATTTTGGGGTTTTTAATTTACCAGTAAAAATTTTATGTCATTACCGGTAATTGTAACGGAACCCATGTTAAATGTAACAAGGAAAAAACCGCTAACCCTTTTCTAAAGTGCCAAAAAAAAAATATATTATTTATATATTTTATATTATAAATATTATTTGTTTTATTTATCATTCCTTCATCATTTTTTCTTAGTTTTTTATTTATAACAAATTAATCTTTATTTTATAATACCTATGATATAATATATAATATATATATATTATATGCTCTTGGATCGTCATTCTTCACTAATTGTTTATGGCTGGTGTAATAAAATTATATTTAAGATACCAAAAATTTTAAAATAGTCGTCAATGTTAATTATTGTTATTGTTTTCTACTTCCCGTGAATTTCCATAATATGGTATTCTGTGTACTAAACGTGAAGTATATAATCAATATTAATCAGCTGATCGACTTATTGGCGATTGTTTAAATCACAGATATATTATATAGGTTAGGTATGTATAATAAATATAGGTAGACTATACGAGGTATATATATGGTAGTCCGTGATTAAAAGTGGTTTAAAGTCCGTGACTGCAGGTACGATTGTAAAAAGTTTATGACTATTATTTTATATTTATTACGAATTCTTTATAACTGTGTTATTTGTGATCGCGACGAAGCTTACTTTATCATAGTATTTATTTTCCAAATAATTTTAATAATCTAACAAATATTCCGGGATCGGAAAGCAGAGACCAAAAATTTTGACGATGAATAGTTATAAATATTTTAAATGTTTATTAAAAGTCTATTTAAATTGAAATTAACTGTCTTAAATAGTTAGAAGCAGATTAAAACCGGTAATCGGTTTTAAAAAGTAGGAAGCGGATTTTAACCGAAAAGTGGTAACCACCTATTTTTTAAATATTCAAAGAACCGTTTATCGATATATATGTATTTAAAAAACCGCTTAATATCGGTTACCGGTTCTCAACATTTTAATTTAGCATTTTACCGCTTTTTTCAGAAGCGCTTTTAAGCCCTGATTTGTACTAATTTATACAAATACGTAAATAAGGGTTTTTTTTTTTTTTTGTTGTTCGCACATGGGTATATTTGATGAAAAAATGTCATCTCCTCCATTAAAATATAATAGTATTATTCATACGATTTCTCCTTCCCCAATATAAAATGTAAACTTTTAGGATGTGAACATTTATTTTGGGGATGATCCCCAGTAGCGGCTCGTGTTAAGGAGCACAGGCTCCCCGCCTAAAATTTCAGTAAATTATCGAACAATTATTATTTATTTATCATTGTTTTAGTAATATAATGGTCGTGCCCGTGAATATTATTAGTGTACTTATATATTACGCATCGCATCGCTGTATTGTTGGTTGCTGCTAGTAGCCGGTCGTTCGCGGCCTTAGATTACATACAGATAGATTTCATATAGTGATTTTGGCCATTATCTCGAAGTTACCGCAGCGCTGTCCGTTGCGCACACTTGAAAAATGCACGTACGATGCGCCATTTACTCACGCGCAATTGTATTTTATTCTCCTCTTCGGGGAAAATTGCACCGTGAAAAATTATATAGCACGGCACAAAATCTAGTTTGAACCACTAACTTTGCATATTTAACTATTTTGTGGTCGTATGTCGTAACGACGTTTGTCGTTTGGTGCAGTTATTATCTACCCATTTTCAGATGTGATCAGAATATTACTTATTTAAGTTATATAGGCATAAGGTAAGTTGAGTTATGTTTTATATGAATGTAAGCATAACAAAACAGATAGGTATGTCAGGAACAACAATATCATTTTTAGTCTGATATGCGCATCCCCATTTTTTCCCATATATTAGGTTCTCCGCTTTTCATTAAATTCTGTGATAATAGCTTAGATATGTATGCTTAATATATGTAATGAACAGGGCCGTAGCAAGACCCAATAGCACCCCTGGCAATGAACACAATTTGCGATCTCTCCTCAATCACTGTCATTCCTATGAAATATTTGTGGTAGAGTAATAAGAAAAACAAGGACTTTTCACAAATTTCGGACTTGCCTTGTTTTTGACCATGCATAAAACATTAAAAGAGGCAAGTCCATTTGCACGTTATCTCCGTAAATAACAATTGACCATACCTTGTTCTTGAACAGTATTAACCGTGATGATATGGCGCATTCAAAACGATCAAAAACTGATTTTCGAAAAAAATGGACGTGCCCTGTTGTTGCAGGGAGCCCTTCAATTGAAGAATTTTTTTCCGAGAAAAGTTGAAAGAATTATTTTGTTTTTTTGCTGTTCAAAATTATTAAGGAGACGCTCACTCTGTCTCAATTTTTCCTGATGCACCGCGCCTAAAATTATCATCAGTAAATTGAGGCGGACCCTCATTGAAATTGCGCCTTTGGTATTATTGCGCCCCTGGTAAAAGCCCACTTGCCAGTGCCTAGATACGGCCCTGGTAATGAATGAGACATGGAGAACGGTAAGAAATGGGGTATTTCACAGAGATGTGCGTATCACAATGTTGCTGACAATACCTATCTATTTTGTAATAAATGTAGGTGTGTTCTTAATAAAATGGATGACATCACGTTCGTTATTACAGTACCTATCTATTATATCGATATTTTATGAAAATCGCATAATAATATAATATTGGAAATATATTTGTTATTAATCCGTAGTATTTTTTGTTCGTGCACCACCAGATATTTCACCCACGAGCCGCTACTGACGAATTTATGTATAAACCGACGTCTATAAAATATACGTATATATATTGGACTAGAGAGGATTGATATGCAAATGCATTAACTTAAGAGTCCTGCTTATAAAAATATAAAATACCTTTTTATATGCGCGTAAGTATATTATTATATGACTGTAAACGCGAACTATACGTTATTTTTTTATACGAACCGATTTTATTATAGGTATATAAATAAAGACTAAAACCACAAAACGGTATGGCATTATACCCGTGGAAAACTGTGGTACGCGGCGGTCGTTTGGTTTTTTTTTTCTTTTTTGTTGAAAAACGACTGGAAAAAAATGAAAATAAATCTGCAAACTGTCAACAGTATTAGCCCGTACCTTATATTCTGTACCTACATATACTATAATAGTAACTCGCGCGAGTAATGTACCGAAAAAAAACTATCAGATCAAAGGGGTGGACAATGAATGTAAAAAATGCACTTTTTATATAATATATAAATATTATACGAGTATATATGTTTAATTTTTTTTTTTTTGTAACACCCAGCACGTGCAAAACGCAATGGGGGATAAAATGTATTTTTTTTTTTTTTTTTGTTCAACAATAACTGCGAGAAAAAACACGCCGGTTACGTAATACAATATGATGTCAACGCGTGGGTTTTATATTTTTTTCCTTATGAAACTAAACGAAACGAAACGAAAACGTATTTTGTCCAGTGTCGATCGGCGTTCCACCGTCGCCCGAACCGACGAGAGTCAAACATCCGTGAAATGACGGGTCCCATTCAACAACGGTGTCTTGTCTTCGGGGGCACTCGAGTGCGACAAAATCGTCGGAAGGCGTGTACACGCGACACACACACACGATATATTGTATTTGAAAATTTCCAAAATGCATTTTGAATTCCGACAGATGCGTTCGCTCGAGCCCGGACACGCACACCAGAGTAACAATTACACACGTTGACGTTAATATCGGCTAATGATCGAGCCGAGACGCGGGCGTGTGCGTGCGATATTTAAGGCGCGTTAAAGACGGTGGCATTGTCCGGGTGAAGTCAAACATGGCCATTTACCGCGGTCGTACAACACGCCGTTTTTTTTTCTTTTTTTTTTTTTTCATTTTCGTATATAATCGAAACAAATAAAGGCGGCCGGCATACTTGTTCCGCGCACAAACGTCCCTCCGTGCGCGGTGACTTATTGCGCGGAAAATTTCTCGTCGTATAAATACCATCTATAATATGTTATCGTCAATCCGTATACTTGTACACGTACAATGTGATATTATCGACAATACGAAACCGTCGGGCCCGCGATGAATGAATCGCCGCCACCGTTTACAATGGCGAACGCACGACGACTACAACGACTACGATGATAATAATAATAATAATAATAATAATAATTCCTTTCCAAGACGGTAATGCCGAGCACTCGAAACCTTCCGTACGAATAATACCCACTCGATTCGCACATATATTATCGTAATAATATAATACTACGTTTATACGGCAAGAGCCGAAAGGAAAAAAAAACCACGTGTACATTATAACCTATATTATGCCTTTTGACGTCGGTGCCACGCCGTGTCGAAATTTTAATTACGCGACTAGACCACGGTAGCTGCGGTCTGCGCGCGTTCGCGTTGCAGCCGCCGCGTCACCATATTATAATTACAACAGGTACTGCGTAATAATAATAATAATAATAATAATAATAATGATAATGATAATATGTCATATTATCCGATCCGGCCACCTCACTCGGCGGTTCGAGGGGTATTAATTGTACACTCCAGTGTACGCTCGGCACAAATATTTATACATTTTAAGCCCTTTCCCAGTTCTATTCAGAATATCCCTTCAATTTGCGATTTAACTGCACAGTTTCTAAATGTTCACAAAACAATCGTGTTCGCCGTATTTCACGAACATTTCATTGGAAATGCTCATATTTTCAAAATAAAATTGCGCGATAAATTTGCGTGCACGCTGTAAACCACATACATATTCCGGTATATACGATAGACTGTTACTCCCACAAATTTCATCGGTGTTTTGGGATTAGATAACTAAAAATGTATCTAGATAAAGATAAAAAATAAAATGAAAAAAAATCATCTAGATAATGATAAAATGTAAACTCATTTTTATCTAGATAAAAATAAAATATAATTTTTCAATTTCAAAACATTTTTAATATGTTATATCAAAATAAATAACCCAAAAAGTGCATATTATAAATATAATATATTATAAAACAATTATTTAATTATATTAAAATTAATAATAATACAAAATCAAAAATTAAATATAATTATCAATACTTTATACTACTTAATATACAAAAAAAATTTGCAGTTTTAAATTATTTATATTTAACAACTTAAATACGAGTATACCTATAAAATTAAAAGCCTCAGAATTAGTTCATATAAGTGACATACAAAAATATAATGAAAATTAAAAACACAAGTACACACTAAACATTACATGACACGCATTTTTATTGCATATAAATGAATACATTTTGAGTAAAAAAATATATTTTCACTAAAAATGCAATACTTTTGTATATTTATACTTAAAAATGTATCTATAAGAATTATCTAGATAAATTTACTTTATATACTTTAGTGAAATTTTTATCTATGATAATTATTTAAATAACTTACTGTTATTTATCTATATAAGATAAATGATAAGTAAATAATTATCTAGACATCAAACGTGAGTCTCGTAAGGGTCTGATTCCTTCTCGACAAAAAGTTCTTAATAGGTATCAGTGGGATACAAAACGAGGGGTCCCGAAAGGATCTAATTCCTTCCCGACAATAAGTTCCCGGAGAGAAACAATTTGGAACTAAGTGCCTAGGACGGCTGTTACTGTTAGGGATTATATTATATTATGTTATTATACCGATTTTTATCACAATAAACTAAAAAGTGAAATTGATATAACTTAGTATATACCAACATTTATTATTATTATCAATATGTCTTGAATATTTTAATTTTTTAAAAATCAATTAACAAACAATATTTTAAAACAATTTATAAAATAAATATAATTTTCTTAAAAAATTATTGTAATATTAAAAACCTTAAGTTAAATTATTATTTTATAGATTTTAAATAAAATATAAATGTATTATATATTGTGAATCTTGTTAATGAACTATAATGCTACAAAAATAAACATTAAATATACTGTTATGTTATAATTTACATGAAAAATGATTTAATAATTTAATTGGATATCTATTACATGAAACGTTCCATTTTCAGTTTTATAGAGTTATCAATAATTATTATTCATAAAACGTATAATATTGTTATAGTTTTAAATACATTTTATTTTTCAAATTGTTGACCAAAATTAAGTTGCTCGAATTTAAATATGTAGATTTTAAATTGTTTATTTAAAAAAATTATATTTAAGCTTATTAAACCTAGATGTAGATTAATATTTTTAAATATAACAGCGGTTTAAATAATATTTATTTTTAAATTATCAATTAAAAATCCACAAACTTTTATATTTTTATATTCTGAAATAACTTGTAGAGGTACTCGTTTAATATCGTATATCAATTTTCCAGTTTAATTTTACCTATTTTAGATTTGATTAAAATAATTTAACAATAACTTTTATAAAATTAATTAGTAAATGGTAATTACTTTCCTATCATTATTATAATAAAATTCAATGATGTTTGTTAGGTACTCATAATCTTTTTTTGAATACTTTGCACATATTATTTTTTATAATATATATTAATTTTTAATAACTTTTTTTTATATATTAAAAATGTTAGATTTCATAATGTATTTTTTCCCCATAATTTGAATGATTTATCGCATTTTAGTTACATCCATACCATTCGCTGAAAAATATATTATTTAGACTATAATATTAAATTATTCCATTTAAATCATAATTTATTTTTAAAAATCCAATACTATATTATTTAAAATATATCTAAAAAAATAATAATAACAACAATATTTAATATTGAATTATAATTAAAATGGAAAATTAATAAATAATAAAGATATAAGTATAGTGTCGTATTTTAGTATCCATGTACTATAACCTTAGTAGTTAGAAAATAAATGAAAAAAATTATATCCGTTAAAAGGTACGTGATCAAGTTTTTACTGATTACATATCCTTCCGAGGAATATATTTCTTCACAATCTTACTAAAACCTACTCCAGAACACATGTATGCAAATTCTGTGTAGATTGATTGAACAGTACAAATAAACTGGAATAGAATAAGGGTTCGGACGAGACTTTTGTACAATGAATACAGAACAGGATAATGTGGTATTATTATTTTACATTAGAAAGTAAAGACAATGTAATATATTCCAAAAAAGATTCTAAATGAAGTTATAGTAATATATAATACCTATTACTAATTAAAACTTAGAATTTTATCCCTAATGTTCTAAAATAACTTTTTTTAATTCCGTATACAATTTATTAATAAAAATCACTGGACCAAATATTGACTTAATGTTAACATATTTTATTTAATTATCTAAATTAATTAAAAATCTTGAAATTATTTATAAATATAATAATTTAC
Organism: Pemphigus obesinymphae; assembly: GCA_025469235.1. Classification (NCBI taxonomy): domain Eukaryota; kingdom Metazoa; phylum Arthropoda; class Insecta; order Hemiptera; family Aphididae; genus Pemphigus; species Pemphigus obesinymphae. The sequence continues at coordinate 11,258 of JAIPRL010007603.1, forward strand.
GTATTTCTGTGTAAAAATTATCCTACATTTGTGATAAAAAAAATTTTTAGTCTATGATCCAAATTATTTATGATCTAATACTAATTATTTCTATTCAGTATTTCATTTATTTAAATATACTATAATAATACTTAACATTATTTTGTTTCTATCAAAAATTACACATTGCAGATAACACTCCACTAAGCAATATTACTGAGAAAATACAAATTTTAGATTGAAAGTTAGATAATTTTAATTAAATATATTCAAAAAAATTATTTCTTTATAAAGTATAATAATTATAATATCATCTAAATTTCAGAAATATCGGGTTTATATTTTTAAAGCCTATATAACTAAGGTTTTTACACCGGAAGCCCCTTTTAAATCCCTTAAGAATACTATTGTGAACAAATAAAGAATTACTTCTTGAAAGTTTAATCTAGAATAAACTTGCTATCAAATAAGCTCTAAAACAAAAAAAATTTACCCGCGAATTATCCTAATTGACTTTTTCTACTCAAAAATTTGTTTCCATAAAAATAAAAATAAATTAATAAAAAAATGTTATTTTAATCATCAGTTTATCAAATACTTATATATATATAGTATAACTATGACCACTTTACTTTTTATTTTTCTATTTATAAGAATGTTTTATTATAAAAGATAATTTTTCTTAATAATTTAAAAACTACCTCTTAAATCTACCAAAACCTAGAACAAATTTATTACAATTAAAAAAGTTATTTTCTCAAAAACTAATACTCGTCTTCTTCTGCTAAAAGTTTATTTATAGAAAAAAATAAAATATACATCGTATAATATAGTTAATAGATTTCTTGCTTTGTTAAAAATATAAATATAGTCATGGAAGACTAGAAGCATTTTAATTGTCGGATACATATTGGTAGTAGATTTTTTGAATTTGAAATCAATGATAAATCATTTCTTTCGATTTAACAATTATAAATCAAGCTCTGCAGTGTAGTAGTATACATTACAATACATTTTTACATTACTATAAAGTAAATAATTTCGGGAGAATTTAATGTGTGTGACTTGATTATTTTCCAACTTGTAACAATTTTTGGTCATTTCATGGGGTTTTTCTATACGTTTAAAAAACGAATGAAAAAGAAAAAATATATATATACTCTTCGGACAAATTGTATATAAAAACGATTTTTATAGCAAAAACTTCTATTTGAAATCTTTCATTAAAATAGTTGTTTCCACTAGAAAAAAAAAAAAAATTTTTAAATCTAAAATTATAAAAGAGCTATAATTTAAAAAAAAAAATTGCTTAGTGCGTTATATCTAACTTCTGTTAATATATATTAGCTACTATATTATAATTTAATATATTACACATAGGTCAAACTAATACGCTTATAAATTAATTGATTTATTACTAATATTGCTATTTGCATAATACAGACAAATATGTATATTAATTAATATAATATATAAATCATGATGTATTAGCTTATAGGTACTGAGTATACGACCATAAAACTAATAGTTGCACAATGATAATTTATTAAAGTATGTATATGTTGCATATGAACACAATACGGCCAAAATCATTCAAACCTAACTATTTAATTATATTTCTGACGAAAACAATGTATGATATCATATAATAGATATAACTTGAAAATTATTATAGACTATCCATGCATACAGGATCAATGATAGGAGAGGGTGAGTCGGTGGTGATTCCCCCAGGGCCCAGAGTTTTCAGGGGCGTCCTAGATTTTTCCGAAATTTCAGGGAGGCCAGGAGCACAATTATACAATAGACGCAATTTATATGAGTGAATTTTTTTTTATATATATATAAATACATATTTATGTAATATAATATTGCAATTGGCGCTTTAAAAATGGCAACAAATAAGCAAAAAAAAAAAAAAAAATTATTCATATAAACGTCTCTCAAAAATTGAGGGCTCTATTCAGCCCATCCTCGGCCTTGGATTTTCTCTTCACGGCTCTGCATATATTTAAAGTTTAAATAATATTGTGCCAATATATTTATCAGGAATAAAGAAATATAAATACCTAAGTACATACAATTATTTTACTTTATAACTACAATTACTAAATAATTTTATTAAATGTTAATTACAGTTAGGATTATAGGTAATATCAGTTTACACTTTACTATATGTTCATATTGTATTAATTTAAAATAATTTATATATGTTTTTACTCTTATTTGGTTTAAGTTAACACTCTGACCTGATATTCCTCCCTCCCACGAAAATTTCTTAGCCATAATCCTGGTTTTCTTAGTTACATACGAATATCAATTAATTTTCACAATTTATTTTTCATAACAATAAATTTTAATTCTAAATGTATGGATAGTTTGTACTATAAGTACTTGGTGATTGCATTATATTATTTGTAAAAAGTTATTAAAAAATAAATTATTTAAAAATATTATGGAATTAATTTATTGTTTTTATGAAAGAACCAAATATATATGTATAGAAACCAGGAATTTAACATACGTGCAAAGTGAGCTCTTCCTTACTTGTTTCAAAATGAAGCGCTTGTAAACATAATAATAATTGAATGTATGTAATGATTTTTTAAATTTTCTTTAAATATTATGATATATATATATATATACATATATATAGTACATACCGAAGTACCTACATATATCTATAATCTCAATTACCTATATTATGTTTTATATTGGTATATCAGTCATCAGTACATAAAAATGAAACCATACATGATAGGCGATTAAACAACAAATAATGAACTTAGAATAATATTTGTTCGTTATTAAAAAAAAAAAAAAAAAATATATATATATATAAATACCAATTTGACGTGTTTTGCTAATATTTTGTAATGTTATTTTTAAGTTTAAATATATGTAGTTAAAATTTTTGTTGTTGTTACAGAATATCGTTTTAAAAATATTATCCGAGTGGCTAAGTTTTACAACTATATGTTTTTATAGAACAGCCGTCATATTATAATATTATAACCTATATTAAAAAGTGGAAAGTATATATATTATAAAACAGAGAATGCATCAAAGATACGTTGTCAAAAAAATAGAGAATAGAATAAAGTTTTTGACAATAATATTAATCAACTTTCAGAAATGTGATTTTTAAAAGCTGGATATTAATTAGAAAAACAATATAGATAATGGTAACTTTTTAAAATAATTCTCGATTGTCATAAAAATTAATTAGTAGGTACCCCTTTAATTTATTTATTACCCCCTTATAATTTCAAATCACTATTATAAATAATTTCGTAGAGTAAAATAGTCGAATAGTGACATAATTTGAATCAAAATATGATAATATTAAATCACCATTTTTATTAGGAAATTTTTCATATATAATTCGCACACTATAATTTATAAATTAATCAATATTGGTTATTTTATATCTGAAAGTTTTACTTTTTTACGCTATATACGGGAAAAAATGATAATGCTATTTTTATTCCAATATCAAGACGAAAATGTTGATTTTCCTTATGTTTTGATGTGAAACTACAGTCTTGAGTTTCACACCAAGCTGCAGACTGACATAAATAGAAGTAATAGCAGTGTATTTTTACATTTGGAAGTAATTTTTCATCCGCATATACCAGCTGATTATCTGTATTACTTAACAGCATTTCACATAAAAGTCGTTAACATTTCAATGTAACTTATAAAATAAAATATATGTTACAGATATTGTTGAACAACCTATACTAACACGAATGACATATATTTGTTGAAACCTAGTAGATGCAGTGGAATAAGTTATGAACCAATTGTTGGAGAACTCCATTACTTTTATGCATTAATTTGATGCAAATATTGTTAAACGAATTTTTGAACACGAATTTCAGTACTTTCATTATCAATCGTACATTCGAATTTGCTCTTATTTATCTCACCCTGTATTCCTCTATACACTTACAACCTTCAATATATTTACTGATGCGATCGGTTGATATGAAGCCCATATTCTTATTACATTGTATAAACTATCATAGATTATATTTTATACTGTCTTCTGATGAGAATATTCATTTCTTTTCATTTGATATTCTTTGCAAATAGTCGCGAAGAAACTTTAGTATGATTGTTAACTTGTCTAACTCGTCAATTTTATTACATCTATATTGACATTATCAGAATCATGGTTGTAATCGTTTTTCTAGTTTACATACCTAGCTATATGTTAATATCAGTTTAAATATGCTCATTACAATCTGTTTTCTTGTTTATTGATTGTTATTTTTTTTTTTTAATGCAATTCCACCTTAAGTGTATCGCAATCGATTTTTGTTTTACATAATACGTAAAGCCATATAAAATAATTTTTGGTTTTCCTCTGTTTATTTCAAAAATTTTTATTTAAAAATTGCGAAAAATAAAGAATAAATAAAACACGAAACCCACGTGAACGGGACAAATTCGAATGTATGTACCAATTTACTGTTTTATGTTTGGTATTATGTTACACATCTATCATGAAGTTAAATATAATATATAGATAACTAAACAATAGCCATGCAAATTTAAATTTGGATGCATAGGTTACAACGCCTATATATACCTACTATAATATTATAACTTATAGCAATTATTATATAATCAATGCTTATAGGTCTACTTATCGTATTATGTTTAGATTTATATAAATGTAATTTTTGAAACCGGGAATTCAGCACACACGCGAAGTGAGCTTTCCTAACTTATTTGATATTGGAAGTACACTATAAATAGGTACTATTGTTAATAAAATTAATTAAGTCATTGTGTATTTTTTTTTAAAAAAATTAAAAAGGGGAAAAATTCAAAGTATGTGCAGGGGGAAATGTCCTACATCGGAGAAGGAACTCAGTATCATATAAATATGTGCAGGGGAATATCTATATACAATCAGAACTATATATATATTATTTGAATGGCTTTTCGAGACTGATCTCAAATAATGAACCCGTTTAAATTATGTTTTTTATTTTGTTTACATCATTTGTTTAAAAATTTTATTTTAAAATATCATACTGCAGATAGAAGTTTTATACTTATACATCATCCTTTTTTTTTTTAGAAACATAAATCATATAGCCATGTATTTTCCACTCATGTACGAGTACCTATCTATTCTTCTTATATTATAACACTGTATAATTAACACATATATTCTGTTCTTCATTTAATTTAAAAAAATAATAAATGTACACTAATTATAAAATCAAAAGGAATGATGTAATAAAAATGTCTAAATTAAAAATATTATTTAAATACACGGTTGATTATCTAATGAAATTAAATGTCATATATAGGCAAAGATATATTAATATAAATGATTTAATTTGTATTCCTAATTACTGTAATTTTTTATTTCTAGATATTATATTATATTCGTATGGGTACTTTCAAGTTTTAATATAGTGATCATTTAAATTAAATGTCTGTTAGTGACAAAACACAACACAATAGTGCGTATACTGTGTATACTGTGTGCATTTACGCGAAACTAAATCTTATATTAGTTTCTATGAAAGCTAACATTTCTAGAAACCGTCTGTGATATATTCATAGTAAAACGAATTCGGTTCTTATTTGAATATCTACTTGCATTTGATGTAAAATAATCCAAATATTTAATAATATAAATACTAATCAGTATGACATTTTGGTGTTAATATTAAATATTAACCATACATTAAATAATTAATGTTTATTATTATTATTATTATTTGAAATCATTTATTTGGGAAAAATATTCTTAAATTGTTATGAAATTACTTTATTCGTTACGTTAACAAATATGCAATTAAATTACTTTTAGGTTTTTAAACATAGTATTATTATAGTATTTATGGTCTATCAGTCCATAGTTGGTAATAGATACATAGTTTGTTATAATTTGATTACCGAGGAGATATATATTATTCGTCTTTAAAAGTCGTTACTGTCGTTGCGAATATCAATATTTAAAATTTGTATTTTATTATTTTTATTAGACATTGGTGTCAATACATAATTAGTATAATAGTAGGTTCAAAAATTGTTTATGGAATTAAAATTAAATGTATAGTTCATTGTTTAAAATAAGTTTAAAACTCTGGAATTCAGCATGTATTTAAATATATGTATTTATATTATAAATTAACATTATAGACACAAGCTTTCTCTCTACGTTTATAACTGATATTTCCACTCATTTACAGATAATATGGTTTACACAAACCATATTTATTTGATTATTATATTTGTCATATTTGGAGTACCCGTTATTCTGTACTTTATGATACATTCATCATATAAGCTTTATTATGAGTTTTATCATTATAAAATTGTAAAATTTTCGCAAAATAGTCTGATAGTGATGGAAAAAAAGTTTATAAAACCATTGCAATTGATAAACAAAAAACCAAAAGTAAGCCTAAAGTTGCGTAACAATCAGTTTTCGGGGAACGATCAAACGAACTCGTTCATTTTTAGTAAATGTTCCAGACACTGCCTTTAAAACCTTACTTTAAGTGATAATACGGTTTTTAGCACTTTAAACAATGTTAATTCCCCTCCGAAACATAATGTCCAATATGATCACTATAATAGTTATATATCACTATATAGTGAAGCAAAATTTGAATTTAAAATGTAATTAAAACAATATTTATAATATATTTGTTATATATTTATATATATATATATATGTATAATTGTTCATCAAATTACAATGTGATTAACCGACCTTAAATTGAGTTTGAACCAAACACTGGAACCGAACCAAAATATAGGTTCCGATTCCAGTTTTTAATTTTTTAATTACGTTCCGGAACCGATATTCACAGGTTCTTAAAATAATATGTATAGCTGGTAATACATATTAACTTTTCTCTTGGTACCTATCAATAGTTTTAAAAATGAATTATTATTTTCTGTTAACATTGAAAATATTTGTAGGTACGTTTACATATTTATTTTATGTTACAGTGGTAAACGTATGGGGGGGGGGGGGGTTAAAAATTGAAGAAAAATTTACGACCTGATTTCAAAATTTTTATTTTAATTGTATTTCTAAATTTTCTGCGAGATTAATGACTAACCCAAAAGGGTGACCTTTAATTTGTATATAAATATGTAAAATACGGGTTAAATATCGTCGTTTTTACATTCTAAATTAAAATGAAAATTGTTTGAACCGGGTATTGAATATTATTGTACAATTATAAAATAACATTTTATTTCTCTCTTAGTATGTATCTTTATCAAACATTGTAACATTTAATAATTTTTATGCAGTAATATTATACATGTTTCAATCAAAATAAAGTTACTTGAAAAGAAAATTACATATTTTTAAATTCCAATAAAATTGAATTTTTGAAATCAATATTAACCCGTTTTTTAATTCGGTTCCAGATAAAAGGGTCTAGTACCGGTTTATTTCTGTTTGGATTGAACATAAAAATATTTGAGAAATTATAAAATAATTTTAGGAATATATAAATATTAATGCAATATATATATATATATATATATATATATATATGTATAATATTACAATAATAAGTTTGTATTCATAAAAAAAATATGTATATAATATATTAAACGATTTATGAGTTATTCGCAACGTTTTATTATTATTTGTCTATTATTGCCATTAGAGTTTGCCTTTGATATCTTACTAGTGTATGACAAACAAAGGCGCTGATATCGTATTAAGAGTAACGTATATAATACTATTATAATAGCACCCGGGGGAGTATAATAGGTCTATATCCGATTAACATTGTGTCCCGCTTTTGTGTTAGATGTGCGGATTTGTGTCAAATTCCCAAAAACCGCCCAAAATATACGTTTTTATTATTATTTTTGTTGTTGTCGGAGGGTGAAATGTCCAAAAATGGTATTATTACCGCGGATCATATACGTGGCGAGAGGTTGTCAATATATATTTTTTTTTTGAAATCGAACAAAGGTCCAGTTTGCGCCTATATACGTTTTGCATTGTGTATCGGCCTAAATATACACATTTATAAAGTATAATTTTATTCGGTTTTTTTTACACACACACACACATATATATATATAATGTTTTATAGGAAAGTGGTTTTACTGCAGATTATAATAATAATATAAAAAATGGAATTGAAAAAATAAAATAAGAAAAAAATTGTTTCAAACGAATAATATTTTATTTTTCATTATATTATGTAATATCATAACGTATGACCTAATGAGTATAAAATATACAACTACTTCAATTGAAAATTGAACTAAAATATATAATATTAGGAAATATCATACTATAATAATATATTTACAATTAAATCTTAACTTTTAAAAATTACACGTGGCCGCCTTCGTTTCGTGTACAGTCGGCTATCCGTTTTTTTTCATACCGTCCATAAATCTCTGTATCATATGCACATCGATGGCTGTAATTTCCCGTCTAATGTTTTGTCTTTTAGCTTGTTAGTGAACACTTTAATAATAATGTTATACATAACATAATACTAGGAAAATAATCGATAGTTCATTTGTGAACTAAATATAATCTACACTATGCAGTGTTTAAATTTCTAATGTGTATTGGATAATATGTTATATTTTAACCTTATTAGTAATTTTAAATTGACATGGGACATAAATATAGATTTACAAAAGATTATTTTATATTATTGCATAAAGTAATACAGTACAATATTATTATGTCTAACACACGTATATATAAACCGTGTAATGTGAAGATGTATTACCTAACGGATATACAATATATGCATATTAAACTGAGACGAAATATTTTAATTAATTTCATTATTAACAATCAAAAATACGATGTTACATTATGTGAGCTTGCATAAGGGCGATTATTGTTCTCTTTAGGTACGCACTGCTGTACACTGTACAGCTACTACGATAAAGGCCTTGCGCTGACATAGCTTTATTCTAAATACAATGAAAACCCCTATAAATATGTAAATTTAATTATTAAATTACCGACTTAATAAATATTTTAATGCTAATATTTGTTTTCAAATAAAAGTAAAGTTTATATTAAACAAAATATGTACCAATAATACACTTTTTCCGATTTTTACTGCAGGACGAAACTAACATTTTGACAACAGTAGTTTTGAAATATAAATTAAATACATAATGTACTAATAGGTTGCAGAATTAATTAATGTTAAAAAACATGCATTTAATGTAAGAAATTCTTATTTCAAATATATAAGCACTAAATAAAGTAGTTTTATTATTATTACCTATATTATTTTTATAGATTCAAAATAAATAATAGTCCATACTTATTTGTTATACATATAATATAGATTATCTGATTGTCCCAAGTAACATGAATATATATAATATATTAAATATTTAATAAACGTTAAAATTCCAATATTTCATAAATATTTATTTTCATTTAATTTTGATTTTATATTCATTCGATTTTCATTAAATGAACTAAATTTAAATATTAATAAATATTAGAAAATAAATATTTTATAAACATTAGAAAATAATAAATGTTAAAACAAACAAATTTCGTGCAGCAATTTCCGATTCGGCCTGACTTGAACCCGGGACTTTCTCCCTCAAACAACTAATACACTGTCTATCGGCGATTACTCTTTAGTCAAAACTCCAGGTATAACAATACATTACATAGTAAAGAACATATATCTGGTAGATTTAAACGAGAAATAAAACCAATTTGGGGTTAACGACGTAGGAGAAAATTCCTGAATATTCCTTTAATGACATCGACTACCGCTAAGAAAGGATTTTTTGAAATTGGACTTTTAAGAGGAAATGGGGCGGGATGGTCAATTATTATTCAACGACCAGCCCAAACTACTCGTTCGAAATAGTTGACATTTTCAGAAAATATTTCTTTAATGGCATAGATACACGAACAAATAGGATTTCTTGAAATTCAACCTTTAATGGGTAAAAGGAGTGGGAGGTAAATTATTATTCAAAGCCTAGCCCAAACTATTTGAAATAGAAAATTAAGGTTCCCAAAAAAAATGTATACAATGACATAGGTACACGCACAGATAGAATTTCTTAAAATTCAACATGTAAGGGGAAAAAGGGAGGTGAGGTGAATTATTATTTATTGCCTAGCACAAACTACTGGCTGTAAAAAATATTAATCAAATTGTTAAACTGATAATGGGTGAACTGCGAAGCCAAGTAATTAATTTCGTACCTATATATAGTAGTTATACTAAAATAATATAAAGGAACTATATGTATAATTCTAATAATAAATGTTTATTAATTATTGATTTTAATTTAAATATTTGTTTCTTAATAATTATAAACATGATGTATAATGATTGTACATTAAGTATTTATATTTGAATATTAGCTGAATAATTACACAATATTTAATTTTAAGTCAAAAACCAATATTTATTAATATTATACATTGGGAGTCGTTACCTAGCTGGGATGCGACTAATTATTACTTTTTTTTATACTCATATTTTATACCTACTTGTAATGATAAATAATAATATATAGTGAAAAACGAAAAGATTTTTTTGCTTTTTTAAACCGACCTAAGTCAAATGTGTTTGGAGACATGTGTGTTGGATATATTTTTGGAAAAATCACAGAGAAAATATGTATTGGAAAAAATGGCATTGTGAAAAATGATTATTATTGGAAAAAAAATGGTATATACATATTGAGAAATTGTATAACTATAGGAAACGACGTAGATCGGGAAAATTGTCTGCCAACCGGATAATGTGTACGTCCGCGTGCGCACATATAATATATATTGTATACAAATAATGGGTTAAATGTATAATATAGGACAGACACCCGTTTATATACGTTTTCAATCGCACACGAACGTGGACGAGAACACTATGCGACACGCGTTTTCGCACGGTATACATATATAGTGTATGATGATAAAAAAAAAAAAAAACCGGTTATACACACTCCGGTAACATTAAAATCAATTATATTTCTATTGAGATAATGATATAAAGTGATTAAATTGTCAAACGGATTGACATTGCCCGACGTACGTATAATATATTTACTATCGTATATGACGATAGTTATTGACTGGGTAAATAAATACACGTTTAACGATTAAAATCTCAATACGAGTATATATATTATGTTGCAACCGTCGAAATGGAATCTTCGAGTCGTACACCCACTCGACAAATCGTTATATTATTATTGCAGGCGATCGGCGCACACGTATAATAAACGCCCGGAGTACGACTACGTCTTGGCGCGGTAAACTCATCGTGCCAATCTCAACAGTATCGTTATCGTTATCGTTATCGATATAAAGCCGGGTTCACACTACACCATGCCGTGTCGTGTCATGAGAAATAGTTTGCTGTGATTGGTTGGACCATATGTTTAGAGAATGGTATACCGTAAGGTATGTCGTGTGTTTTTCACTCGTTACCACTATGACCAAAATATACCAAGAAGTTGAATATATTAAACTTTTGGACGTGTGGTTACCTAATAGTTATAGAATCCCGCCAATTTCGGTGTTCATATCTTATAAATCATAATAATTCATTATAAATCATTATATGTTCTGTGTTATAGGTATACAATTTTATGTTTTTAGTTATGGCGTTTGTTCAAGTAAGTGATTATAAACTGTATTATATTATTGTTCCAACTATTGTAAAAAAATCTTAAAATTTATGATTTACATTAAAT
>JAIPRL010007604.1:0-22954 GCA_025469235.1 Pemphigus obesinymphae
CCATGTTCCACATCCCTGTCCCAATTAGCTTTCTTATAAATACTTTTTCATTTTCACCCGTTAGTTTCCACCACCTAATCTTCGGTTCCTTAACTATATTTTTCTTTTTGTACACCCTCTTTTTCCTACATCAAATATCCATAACCTACTACTACTACTAGTACTGGTCACTTGGTCCCTTAGGCTATCTCCACATCCAAGTACGCAATTTTGTTTTCCCCGCAAACATCCGAGAGGGGAAAAATCGCCTATTCGTTTTAAGACTCCTCATACCTTTTTGACAAGTTTTATGCCAGCTGTCGACCTGACGCAACCTCAATTAGTCGACTTCTACGACAGGCATGAAGAAACCGTGGAGGTATTCTTAGCCCCCTTCACAGGGACATTCTCGTGCGATTTAACAAAATATTTATTTTTAACAGTCTAAAATAAAAAAAAAAAACTCACAAAGGGTTGCGTGATGATCGCGGTTTACGCGAAATGAGGTGACTATGGCTGTGGTTATTACCTGTTATACTTATCTATACGTAAGTATAGATGATAATAGATATCGACTGTTATTTGTCATTATTTTACATTTTTTATTCAACACACTATAGGTACATACATTATATTACGTATATTCAAGATTTTTACCGACTAAAATATTTATTTTAACTATTTGGTAATTCGATTAACCATTATGTGGTCGGCAATTGTGTACGCTATTACATACTATTGGGCATATGTCATACGTCATGGTTTATATATAGATATATAATTGGTATATTATAGGTAATTAAAAAAACGGCACGTATACCGATAAAAGTTTAACGATCGGTATAATATTATACAAAATAACACACAAAATATAGGTATGCAAGTCAGCATGTGTTAACAAAACCGATATGTTCACACGCATAAAACTACTACAATTGATAAAAATCATATTAGATAATATATATATATATATATATATTATCATATTATCATAATATGATATACACGATATTTTAGACTAGATTCATTTGAACGATAAAAATTCCTATTATTCATTGGTGAAATGAATCTATTACCGCAGGTGTTTCGGATGTATTCAGGTATACTTCACTAACTAAATGGGTGTATGTGTTATTGAATGATTTGTTGGAGAAGAGATATTTTACAAAATATGTGAGAACCACTAACCATAAAAATGTCAAAGTTAAGTATCTTGGTCAATATTAACCTTTTTTAATTTCTATTTTCGATACATGACTTTGAATAATTTAAAAAATGTTATGAGTATATAAAAATTGGGGAAAAATATATCAATTTTATACAGTCTTGGAGAGTAATAATGCAAAAAAGTATGTAGCACTGGGCTAAGGGGCCGAATAATGAAAATATTTGATAACCACTACCCTACATAGCCAATTTTCAATATGTAAATTTTTGTACGTTTTATGAATTATTAATAAAATCAGTTTTTTAAAATAATTATAATTTATAAACCTGAAAAAAAGAATATGACTTCCCTAGAATTGATTTAAGTCCTCCCAAATTTGTTTATCATATTTTTAATTACAAGTAGATTGGATTAAAGTATTCATATCCTCACCCTTGAAAATTAATGTTATAGTTATATGATTAATGAATAGATTTCCAACTGATTAAAATAGCTATTTAAGTTTTCATTTTATCAAGATGTATTTGTTACCTAGTTAGTTGTGAGTGCTGCAGTAAACGTGGTTTTTCAAAAATGACTTTTGTCAAATCCATAATGCGATTTATAAAGTCTCAAGATTATTTTTAATTATTATTTATTGTTATTAATTTTGGAGAAGGAACCAACAACCGCAGTTGATACAACAAATCATATGTCATCCCAGAAACGTTTAAAAGTATGGCTCCTATAAAATGAATACCTACTGTTGTTATAATATATGCTCAAAATTATTATTTATTTTTCTTGATCTTCATTTAATTGTTTTTCTAACGTTTTAACGTTTTAAATTTAAACTTAAAAATGATGAAAGTAGTGATTTTAAAACAAAAGTATGAAGTTTGGTTTTTAAGTCAAGTATTTGAAGTTATATTAAATCAAATCTATTTTACTTAGTATTTTATATTTTTATATGAATGACTATAGTCAGATAGCGTCAGCATTAGTCAGATAGATACATATTTAAGACTTGGCGTTTTCAACAAAAAATATTAATAACCTTTTGATTGTCATATCAACAATGGTTATGAAGCTTAAGAAAAAGTTGATAAGTAAAAAAAAGAAATCATTAATAATTTTCGAGGTCTTAAAGTTGTTGATAAGCAAAAAAAAAGTTATCAACTTTTTTTTAAAGTAGCTCTTTAAATATTAATATGTTGAAGCCCACCCCTAAAAATTTGGTACCCGGTGCGATGTTGCCTCTTAAATACGTCCTGACTTCAGTCTATAAATACATTGAAGAGTAATAAATACATACATGTCACCCTGACGAAATCTGTAAGACTTCAAGGAAAGTATTAGGTTACATTTTGGGATTTCAGACTTAACTGCTAAGCTATGGAACACCTTGCACAAGACCATTCCTAACTTCTTTCCATTTTGCCGACTAAAATCCTAAATATTTATAGTTTGCCGACTTAAAATTTCGAAAAACACCTCATCGCATAATTTGTTGACTAAATTCCAAAATACTTAATTCAAAACATGAATGAGCGAAAAAAAAAAATAAGGTCATCAACTTTTTCTACTTTTGCCAACTACTTTTCAGGATTGGGGGGGTAAAACCCCATTCATGAGATCCTCCGGGGGAACCCTGACCTTGAGTGATAAGGTCATATATGTATGATAATTACAATATTATTACATATGGTTCGTCGAAATTTGTTATAATTTATAATAAATTTATGATTCATCGCCGATACAGTAGGTATATTATTCTTGTTATTTATAATTGTATCGTTTTGTTTCATTTTTTTATGAGTAATTCCTTTTGTATGAAATTTATGAAACGGGATTTTTATTATTGGGCAATATATAATAATACAGGTAGGTACCTATACTTTTGAAATTTATCAATATTGTTTGTCCCGAGCATTTGTGTTATTATTATCTTTAATAATTAGTATAGCCTTATAGGTAAAGATATTTTCGGATTTTCCCCACTCGCGAGGGTATGGGTGTATTACTAATCAGACGAGATACATATTATTTTTTTTATATCTACTTAATTATGATTATAAAAATAAATATATATTATAAAAAAATAATACTTAAAAAAAGCCGGTCAGTAGAAATGGAAGCACTTCGCTCGATACTGATAGTGGATATATAGAATTTGAAAGAAATGATAAATCATTTCTTTCGATAAAATCGATTCTGAGTGGAGCTCGTTGTGATATACTCATATAAGTATTACAAATTTGAAAATTTTATAACCATATTATATGTTATATTAATTACGAATAAACATTCCATTTTAGCCAGATACACACTTTTAGAAGTATTCTGAACCAAAATTATAGCAAATTTTTGTAAAAATATTCACGAAAAATTACGATTATTTTAGCTAACATTACAAAAAATATTGAATATTTAATAATTTAATATGTTATGAATTGTATTTCATGAGCATATGACATTAATTAATCGTATATTTTTAATTTATTAATATTTATGAATATATACGTATACATATTTTATATATGTTGAAAATTTAAAACATTTCAAAAACAACTAATTATAGTATTACATTAATATTTTATTTATTACTATATTATGTTTATTGGACAATATTAATTATTATGCATAGTGAAATCATATGTTTTTTATACCTGTATCTGTTTAAAAAATAACATTTTGTAAAATTCCAAATTGTTTTTATTTTTATCTTATGGTGTTACGATAACAAATGATTAATATTTCATGTCTATTAATATTAACACATTTCTACTGTAGTAATAAAAATAAAATAAAATAACAATATATATATATTTACAATTTCAATTTATATTTTACTTAAATTAATTTTTGAATTTTAAGATAAAAATAAAATATTAGTCAATGTATACAAACTATTCAATTATTATTTCACTGCATAAAATCAATTTTAAATTGTAGCCAAATTCCTATTGATATTATATTAACGCCAAAACTCTTCCTAGACTCCTGTTCGAAAATTTGCTTACAAAAGAAAAAAATAATAATAAATAAATAAATAGACATCATTATAAAATTAATAGCTTCTTCGCTACCATTTTTTAATCTAAAAGAAAATGTGCCTTAAAGACTATTCGATAAAAGATTATAGGTAACAACTAGTTTTGACCATCATCATCAGGTTATATATAGGTATATTCATTTTACTTAGGTATATATAATATTGTTATTTTTTACAATACAAGTATGTATTTATTTTTATTTTTTATAAGTGTAAAGCAGGAAGTTAATTATACATTATTAATTATGAGTCTTAATAACCTACAAAAGTTTTAAATTTTTTGAATTAATGAATTTTTTAAATTTTAAATATACTTAATTATAATTGTCAGGATTCCTAATATTTATTATGAAAAAATGCGAAAGAATAAGAACGGTAATTTTAATGATTGTCACTTGAACAATTTACCACAGGCCGAGTTGTTTGTCATTCAAACAAGGTTTAAACGATTAACTGGTATTTTAATAACTATAAATTATAATAATATTATGTTACCCGTAATTTTACTACACGAAATTTTGTGTTTAACAACTGATTAAAATATGTAATTAACTTTAATAGCTATAGGTACCTATATTTTTTTATGCAACGAGACGTACATCACGTTTACAAATGTATAACTAGCTGCAATATAGATATTTAAGTAGGTATATACCTAACCTTATCTGCATGTAAAATGTTGAGATTCAAATTTATGTTTTGTGAACTACGAGGAAATAATACTATTTTTTGCCGTTTTTCTTACGAATTCATTGAAAAAATCGAAAATTTACTTTCCTATAAAGAACCTTTCTGTTCAAAATTGTTACCGGAAAATTTGTATAATGTACATAATGTAGCAAATGGATTAATCTTTTGGGCAAACGTTATCCATAAAAAAAAAAAAACTAATATCATTCTAAAATCTCTAATTCCTTGCTCCATTCAGAATCTAAAACAATATGTAGCTATACTTCTGTATTAACTATTATATATACTTAATAATTATACATTTAAATCATTAAAGTTTTGTTTTATAACTAATTTTGATCGTAAAATAGAAAAAATGTCATAAACCATAACAGAAAAAACCGTTAAAATTATAATACTATTCAAATGTATTAAACATTTTATTAGGTACTCATTATTAATTATATTTATATTTATTATTATACGAGTATATACTATATTTTATAGTTTTTAGATTTTTATTTAAAAATAAAAATATTTTAAAATAGTATCTATATATAGGTATATTATATATATATATATATATATATATATATTTAATATTGATTTAACATAGGTAAATTTAAAGTTTAATTAAAATAAAATAGATTTTGCTAAAATATGTATACATATTTTAAAAACGAATAAAATTTTTTTTCTATCATTTTATAAAAACAAAAAAAAAAAATAATAAATACATTTCCAAAAATTTACATCGTATAAAAGGTAGGTTTTCTTTACGCTTAAGCCGCAATTACTGGGAAATTAAAAAAAAATCATCTCCCACAATTATCAATTAGAACCGATTTGTTATCGGTAAACGAACTCCAAGACTCCAAGACTCGACGGTCAAAAAGTTGATCACTGTAAATGATCGTTAATGATGTAAACCGTCACTGGCTCTGCTCAGAATCTAAAAAAAAGCCCATCAGTATAGACTATAAAGTGTGTATATGCACTTGGCTAGTCAGATAGGATACTGCATATGGTGGTGTTTGTGTTGAGTATGAAAGTATTGGTAAATCGTGTATTTCATTTAAACGACTATTAATGACGCTCGGATGTAGTATACGTATAAAATATATAAAATAAAGTATACTGTTAAAAATAATTACCCGTAACAAACAGTAGTTTTATTTTATGCTTGAAAAATTTACTGAGAAATGAGATATTAAAAAATCCGGAAAGCACTATTTGCAGGTTGGTTAGGATAATGATACAGACACGTATTTGGGGGGGGGGGCGATAAGAGCGATCTTAAAGAACACTTTAAGAATCGTTATTAATTATTATAATTTCGAAAAACTGGCTAAACAAATTTTGGTGATATTGTGATATCTAAATAAAAATTTGATATATTTTATATAATAAAACTGATATAAATTGGTCTTCCGCCTTGTATTCATCATTATCTAGCGGTGAATTTTATTGGTACAATAATATTGTGTTACGCGTTAACTGAAAAATCAAATTTTCTGTTGTCTGTTTTAGGTTTGGCAAGCCCTCTATTGTACTATTGTAGTAATTTATGCTATTTTATATTAGTTATTTATGTTATTATGAATAAAGGAAAATTATTAACAAGAATATTATGCTAACTAGTTGGCTGCCAAAAGAACCTTCAGGTAGGAAAAAACCTATTAAATTTATTAGTTGAGAAAAAAGTTATCTGGTGTATCAGAGAATAGTCACTCCAGTAGAAAAAATAGTAAAACATTTTGCTAAAATGAAGAAAAGAAAAATAGATTTAATTTCATTAATAAGTTAAAACTAAATTTATATTGCTTATTAAAATGCATGAGTTTATTATAGGTACATATTTTATATTTGTATTATTAGTTTAGGTACTCTTAGTTTATATATATACATTTTTAGGTCTAGAATATTTCTAAAAATTCATCGCCCCCTCCCCTAAGATATAATCAAGATACGTGCCTGCAATGATGAATTAAAAAAAAACGATTCTGAGCAAAACTTCGGTGAATATACTTGAAAACACTGCAGATTATAATAATAAAAAATAATAAAAATAGGTAATATAATGAACAAAAAAAGTAAAAAAATAAATCTCTTAAACGAATTGATAAAATCGTAAAATTTTAATTTGATACAACTTTAAAATCAAGTCTGACAGCATTCTGACTTCACCATTATTTTTTTGATGAAAAACTACATATTTAAAAAAAAATCTAATTTTTTTGTAAAGTTCTTATTATGAATTAAATAAATAAAAATTTGAAATTACTATTAATAACCCAAAAATGGGTAAAAATTTTCAAAAATTATATTGCTTTAGTAACGTACGTACATACGTTTTTGGTTAAAATTTCAAGTTTAAAGATCCATTATTTCCCCGAAATTCTAACACATTTCATACCAATATAATACATATTATTGAAAAAAAATGAAATAGTTATTACAATTTATTGTATCGACTGATTTTTAATTTTTTTGTGTGTAGCTAAAATGGCGTAATTTTAATACTGTATTAAATATTCAGGTCTTAAAAGCCTATTATGAATTAAATTTCTCAAATTTGCATATTGCTATAATATCCCCTAATAAGAGGTAAAAATTTTGAAATTTTTTTGTATTTAATACAATATTACAATATAATACAATATAATACAATATTAATTTAATATTTTACTTATTTACGTTTGTGGTGAAAATTTCATCGCTCTAGTAACAATATTTTCCGAGTTTAAAGAATTTTACCATAATCGTGTTTTCCGATTTTTATGCTAATTTTTTGATAGTAGTTTATCGATAAATTAAAAAATCGAAAAATAACCTCTTTAAAGTACCAACTGAATGACATTTGCTACTGGAAACCTTTTAAGCTTGTAAAGATCGGAGTACTCCTTTTGGTAGAATTTTTGGGTACAGACATAAAAATAAAAACACATTATCGTAAAACCAACACATTCCTGGCTTTGTTCAGAATCTAAAAAATGATAAAAAATATTAGATAATAAAAGTTAGATATAATGATAAGAAAATATATTACGATTTCGGATATTGGATAAAAAAAAATTCATTGCCTTACTATTACTATTTACTATTATTTGTATAGAAATCGTCATCTAATAACTTGACCAAAAGAACAAATTTTGAGTTGGGTGCTGGTACGATGTGACATCTTCTTAGTACCCGCAATATAAAAAACCCGTCCTATCGACTTTGAATAAATTAAAATATTTTATCGACTAATTTGTATTATAAAATTTTAAATATAATGATGACAATGAAGAAGGCTGTGATACACTATTTCTCCCTGTTTCTACATTTTATAATAAGACTGAACTTTGAATAAAATAATTAACTTTTTGGAAAAATTATTTTGTGAACACTTCTGATTTCGCTAAATGATTAAATATGGGGTTGTATTTTGATAATAATTATTACTACTTCAATATGTTCCCTGTATATCTATAAAGAATAGACATTTTTAGATCAATATAGTAAATCTTTTTTAATACATTTATAGTGGTTAAATTATAATTTAATGTATGTAGTTTGAACCTCGAATTGAATAGTACGATTAAATATAATTAAGCATAAAAATTGAAATATATATTTAATAAAAGTTTGTAATTTAATTATTGAGTATAATTATTCTAATCAAATGATCACGGGTTATCTGCAACAGAGATTTTTACCACAAAAGCCGTATCTATATCAAAAAAGTCCAGATTTCAATTCTTAGACTATAATACTATACATAAACAACTAATAATTATAAGTGTTTAATATTATGTTCTAAAGATGGGCGGGTGTTACAAAATATAAATGATTACAACTTACAGGTAAACAATAGATATTATGCTTTATTACGATTTAATGTGATTTTGTAAATAATAAATATATTATTTTTAAAGTATTTTTGAGTAGCTGAAAAGTTGTACTCTATAGATATATATATTAAAACTTTACGGAAAAGCCATTTTTATTGTGTACATACAACTGTTTTGGCAATAAATGGCTAAAAACGAGCCTATACAAAAAAAAAGGGCCTTTGAATAGATATCTTGCTTTATATTGGTCGTGTGATAAAAAGTTTCAAATAAAAATTGTAGAAAAAAAATTTCTCTACAAAAAATAAAATGTATTGTTTATATACGAGCAACCGTAATCACGGTACACAGCTTTTAATATGGCCGCCTTTTAAGGAAATTTTATTATACGATAAATAATACATAATATGCTTTTGATTCAGAGCAAATATTTTTTTTTTATGAGTTTTTTGATAGAAACGTCATCTCGATATCCAAACATTTGACGTTAGGGAAAGAATTTTCTTATTTTTTACATTTTGGTGCTTTTAAAAATTTTTCAAATTTTGGTTTTTTTTTGTGCACGTTTATAGCACACTATACAGTTGGCACATTATAGCGCAAAAGCAATAACTCGTACCTTTAAAAGTTATAAAACCTTTTTTTGTAGATAATTATACAGTCTATAATTTTACTTTTATAGAATTGTAATCGTGCGACCAATAAAAAACGAGATATTCACTCAAAAGTCATTTTCGTGAACCTTTGACCTCGAATAACTTTTGACGCAATAGGCCTATCGATGAGGAATTTTCAGACAATGTTCATAACGATC
This sequence comes from Pemphigus obesinymphae, assembly GCA_025469235.1. Lineage (NCBI taxonomy): Eukaryota > Metazoa > Arthropoda > Insecta > Hemiptera > Aphididae > Pemphigus > Pemphigus obesinymphae. Next base: position 9,501 of record JAIPRL010007604.1, read on the forward strand.
TATTTATAATTAAATCGATTCTATAATTTTTTTGAAGTAAAGCTCATTTATTTTCTTATTGACCGTGCGAAATTGTGTATTTCTATTATTGTGTATTTTTTATAGGCTAATATATCAAAAGTCGTAAAACGGTTTAAAACGGTTGTGTGCATATAAAAAATACAACATCTTAAAGAAAATTTAATTAATTTAATAATAAGTCCAATGCAGTGCTTTTATAATAAGTAGGTACATATGACGCATAACATTTCTGTGTTTTTTGTTTACAGTAATAAAAAATATGATTACAGTAAAAAAATCACCGTGTTGTGGTGGTCAATCAGATGAGTCATTATAGGAAGGGCGTGGTATGTACAGGATTTATCCTGCACTGGAGTAATTTCATGACGTAAAATCATTTCCAATGTCATAAAAAAACAAAAACAATATAATACACAGGTCACAACACCGTATTTTATTGATTATTTTGTCGAATACCGGTACAAAATTATGACAGCTCATTCCTTATTTACCTATATGTATTTTATATTTTCGATTGATCCCTCTGTAGGTTATATAATGTAAATACAGAATTTAATTTCTGCGGGGTATAGTATTAAAATGTAGAAAAATCGGTTGTATGTCACTACCTAATTATTGTTTTTAATTCATGTATTATGAAACATAACCATGGTTATAGAGATGAAGGCGGAACGGATTTTGTTATTAGCTACCTACCTATCATTTGATGTAGTTTAGACAATTATGTTTGACGTCAGATGATATTACTATTATAAAAAAACGATCAACAATAACATATTTATATTAACATAGTAATTAGTAAAGACAGTTTATATAAATATTTAGGAACTTGAACTTGATACTTGATACTTAATATTATAAAAAAAATAGCATATTTAACATAAATATCATTAAGTATATAAATAAATATAAAATAGTAATTAATGTTAATATGTAATAGGTATCGGATTTATATGTATTATAGGTACATATGATAATTACAAATATATTTTAGGATCAAAGGGTAGGTAAAAATCTAAAAAAAAGTTTTGGAGGGTATAGTCCTATATAATATAGCCTTCAACTGAATAGTATAACTAATAAGAGAACGGTGATTTTTTGTTTATCCCTATCATAATATGTAACATATAGGAATTTAGACGTTTTATATTTCAAACGTCCCAATCATTATAATGATACGATAAGGATTCTCAAAATTGATTCGAATTCATCGTGAAGACTACTTTATTTTACATTACTTTTTGAATTTTTTATAAAAATTATTTTGATCAAAATTCACAAAAATTCCAATTTAAAGTTTCACATAGCCCCCCCCCACCAAAAAAAAAAAACGCAAGAGTTTTGATAAGAGGTTACTGCATCTTGCATTTAATATTTTATAACCAAAATAAATATATATATATTTTTTAAAAAATGTAAAAAGTTGTAAAATAGTACATTTTAGGTAATATATATCGATGTGTGTGACTTTATATAAGGAAAGTCTTTCGATTGTTCAAACTTTATCAATACAATATTTATATATATATATATATAGATTATGTATACATCGCATTGGATATATTGGAGAGGGGGGGAGGTTGAGATTTTTGTTTCTTACACACTTTAAATATATTTACCAATATTATAAGCTTATATAAATGTGAATAACAATTTTTGAATCCGTATAGACATAATATGTGAAAATAATATATATTATCAATAATGAATACCTATGTGTAGGTATTTTAAAACAACAATTAAATCTAAATGTTCTGTTATAGCCTATATAAGGTACAATATTTGTTTATAAAAATGTATAGAAACACTTTTAAAGATGTATACCTAATAAAATTCTTTTAGCGAAGAAAAACATATTTTGCATTTGAAGCTGCACCATGTAGGTAAAAAAAAAATATAAATGTAGTTTTATAATTTGAATTAACAGAATAACCTAATATAATATTTATAGTACTATAATATTTTTCTAAATAAAATAATAATTATTGTATAATTCACTTTGGTCGTTAACGATATAGTTCAAAATTTTAAAATATTAATAAAATTAATTTAAATAAATTTCACCAAATCCCGTTTTGCCGAAGCTGTTAATTTAGTGATTTTATCTAAGTTCTCACGATAACACTATTTATATTATATAAGTAATCGTAATTTATACTCAATTTTCGGTTTAGGCTATCGTTTATATACAAAAATGATTTTCAAAAATCGTTCTATATAATGGTGATCTACTAATATATTACCGTATGCCTTCCAAAATTAAACTAAACAGTGGATCTGTTGCCTGTTGGAATGTATTGTTGGATTTACCAAAATATTTAGATTATGTTGAATAATGGAACATGATAAAATGATTGTAACATTTAAAAAATAATAGGTACTTACTATCACGTATAAATTTAAATGCTTTCAAAATATACATTTTACTTTTTATAATTTATAGTTTTCATACTTAATATACTTACGTATAACACTATTATACTTTAAAACAATTAAAATATGAAATTCAGTGATAAAGTTATTTGTGCAAGCATATACAATGCATTATGAATTTAGGAAGAGTAAACATCAAGAGTGATTTACTAAAAATATTATCAGAAGCAGTTGAACTACTAATTTTAAAATGTCTCTCAAAGTTTCATAAAATATACACTCAATTATTATAGTTAAAATACTAAATAATGATAATACACCATTTTTAATTTGTAATATTTTTGATAAAAATAATTTTAATGAACATTATTAAGTGTAATATAATAAAAATAAAAGAAATAATGTTCATAAGTAATGCGTAGTATAATAAAAAATAGATGAATGGTTGTAATAAGATAGGTAAGGTAAAGTTCAAATTCCGATACCTATCCTGTTTTTTTTTTTTTTTTTTTTAGCTTTTACAGGCCATTAAGGCCTTTTGCTGCTTCTACCAAACTCTTCCATCTGACTCTATTATCTGCATCCTGCATACTTGCTGTTTCCTCCACTTGGTTCAGACTTGTCTTTTAATTTTTCATTGGTATAATTAAATATATTTGCGGTAAATAAAATAAATCTAAGATTTCAAAATATTCTGATAGAAATTTAAAAAAAAAAAATGCGTTTAATAAATACGTTTAGTGGAACGAATTGGAATGAAAACAAAGTTCCATTCCGGAACACTTAGAAAAACACATTCTTATGTATGTGTTATGGGAAAAAAAATTTTCCTATAGCAAATGGTTGGAAATATTATATGGTTTGATTTACTATAATTTGGTTATTTGGTTACGCCTATCTTGATGAAAAAAAAACGTAATCGTTGAGGTTGATTTGTTATAGTAAAATTATTTACTGTATAAATATTTAAATTCTATGTTTTATAACAAAATTATAAACCTCATACGGTTGATTCAATTATATAATTTAATAATATTGTATATATATACGCATAATATGAGTATATTTAAAAGAAACTAATTTATCTGATTAAATGTGATTTATTTCAAAAAAGTAATAATATTCCTACTCCGAATAATGTACATGCCTTTGTTTATTCTTCTATAATATTGACTTTCAATATTTTAGTTTGGAAACATTGAATCAACTTGTTCAGTTTTTCGGACACGGCCTTGTCGATACTAGAAATAGACCGCAAATGATTTCAGAGGGTCACTTGAAAAGTAAACACAAATTAATGTATAAAATGACGGCTATAGTGTTCATCAACGCCAATAATTACACTAAACTACGAGCAAACGCCGATTAATTTCGATTTGCCGATTGAAAAAATTCCATAACAGCTCGATTTTTGAACCATATACGTTTGAAGACATCGTTAATATAAAAATTACACAAAATAAATTTTCAAAAAAGGAATTTAGACAATCATAACTAAAATACGAAACGCAAACTGTAATGCTATCAAAACATCATTTTGCCACCTATCAAATGGCGTAGAAATTCTTATTTATTTATCTCGTCGGAAGTTCACGAACCATATTCATATATAAGTACATAATGTTATTTATCATGATAGATATAAAGTATGATACCGTAGTAGGTACAGTTCAACAACAAACATTTTATAAAAAAAAAAAAAAATAAGTACTTATGAGTTGTAACTTAGGTTTAATACTTTATTTAGTTAGAGTTTATAACTTAAATAAGAAAGTAATAGTGTGTAACTTACTTAAGAAGAGGCTATAACCGCATTTTCCATCTCCGTCTATCTAATTGGCAATATAGAAAAATTATACAACGCAGAATTAAAATTATAACTTTTTGGTTAGCTTTAGAGCTTAAACACCTATAATCAAATTTAATAGAGAAGAATAATTTCATATATTTATTATATATATGCAATAATTACAATAATAACAATTCGAATTTTGTTATTAAGAAGATTCCTGGTAAATATTTCAAAATTATAATATGTTATTAATATTTTTATTAAGAGGACGCATTTGTTGTCTCGGTCTATTAGTGGCTTAATAAGAAAAGTTTTCCGGGGGGGGAGGGGGGGGGTTGTATACATAAAAGTTGAATCTCAGAGTTTAAACATCGTTAAAAAATGACGCATATTCTTAATAATCGTAATCAAGCGTGAATTGGGTAAAAGTAAATACGAGTTTACTAGAATAAAATTAGGAAATTACTATTTTAATATAGCAGTTAATCGAATAATTAAAAATGAACCAATTTTTTCTAAAATTATATCACTTTCGTAAACACGCTATGCGTCCATGCTACTATATATAGTTCCTATGAGTTATAACTTATAACTAGGGCAGAAGACTTGTAGCATTTGCATATTTATTTTGCAGTCACAAAAATAGCAGAGTATAAAACAAATACGTTTCATGCTTTGACAAAGCTAGTTTTGAAATTTTATTTTGTATATAAATTCATATTTTGAGTACTTTTTGTTTTTAGGGGCATATTTTACACTTTTATACGCTATTTTATACTTTTTTAAACATATTTAACTTAATTAAATTATTTCCCCACCGACGATTTTATTTCCAATAAAGTCCAATATAGTCAAAATGTTTGGGATAAAAATGTATTTACTTTTAATTTTTGTCGTATAACATTGTTTTTGACTGTCCGTGGGCACACGTATTTTCTAGAAGAGCTTGAGGATTGCCGATAAGGCAATATGGTAATAATATTAATTTATAATCTAACGTCGTACACCATACCAAATCACCACCATGCGGGCTTTTATTCGATAAGTATTTATTTATAAAACGTTTCTAGAAACGTCAATAATTAATATTTTAGTATTTAGTCTCAGTTCGACAGTTGGCAATGGTATCAAATATATTTCAATCAAGTAATTGTTTTCATTTATTTTAAACCCTATTTATTTTATTAATACTTTTAAATTAAATTGCAAAAAAAATTTTAGGTGCATATTTCAAGTGCATATTGTAGGATTTTTAAGTGCATAAGTGCTTGCATATTTAGTGCTTTTTTAGAGCTACAAGTCCTCTACCCTACTTATAACTAATAAACTGTGATTTGTGCTAAAATCATAATACCAAATATAATATATACTTACAAAATTAATAAGTCCATACGTCTATTATCGTTATATTATTATTTATTCTATACACATAGTCTGTTTAAATAATACTACGCGAATAGATGGCCTAGAGTTGATTTGAAAATTGCATAATATTTTGCTTACCTACTCGATAACTATCCCGTCCACCTGACAATCACGGCGATTTACAGTAAAATAAATGACGAACAAAAACCATTATACGAAATACGAATATCACTTTGGGTAGTTATAACTGTGGACGTGCTTGTGTTATCAGCTTATATAATGACCATAAGGTGTGTGTTCGCGATTAACCAAATGCAATTTGGCAACTGAATTCTACAAACAATTAGTTTTGGTTATAATAATTTATAACCGATCAAATGGAATGTTATTATGTTTGGCTATAGATAAGACAAAATAACATAACCGGGTTAATCGCGAACACACGCCTACAGATTAAGAACACTTTAATTTAAACACTTTACATTATATACTTAATCTATGTAATGACCTATATAAAAATAATTTCTGGAATATTGTTCAAAACAAGTTTTTATATTACTGTTTTGAAACACGACAACACGTGTTTTTTGTACGAACTTGAAAATATAGTTCTTAATTTTATTTTGAACTGATATTATATTTATTATTTTTTTTATTGTATTTTTTCTAAACATTGAGTATTTCGGGGGGGGGGGGGAGAGGGCTTTACTACGCCCCTGTTGTCTATCTAACAAATATATAGCAACATCACACCAGAATTTAAACTTTGGCAGTTTTGAAATTTCAATTTAAAGTATAAACAATTATAACAAAATTTAAAGAGAGGAATATATTCGAGTTACTTTTATATTAATCGTCATGAAATATTTATTCATGTATGGCAATATTTTAAGAATAAATGTAAAAAATCCAAGTTTTTACATTTAAAAACTGTGCTAATGAATCAGGTATATTAGACATCAATAAATAAATTATATCATAATATTTTCTGCAAATTTCTCATATTAATCGATATGTCACGTCATTTTTTTCATCATGGCGACATTAGGCAACAATGAGCGGTCAAAACGTTAAGAAATTGTCGAAAATAAGCAAAAATGATATGACACCTCTTTTTAGTTGAGAATTTTACATAGAATAATAAAGAATAGTTTTTTTTTCCAAGTTATTATTTTTAGAGCTATATAAGTCAGAAATTTCAATCTTTGAGATATCAAAATACTAACAACGAGGTGTATTTTTGCACGAGTCACTGATATCCACTCACCTATAAGTATGAAACACGTATGGTATGGAACACACTGTAGATACCTACATCAAAAGAATAGTAATGAATTATATTTTGTAATTTTCAGTAATGTAAAATTGCCTACGATTGTTTACGATTGCGTATGACATTACTACAAGTCAAACAAATATGTAAATAATCATGAAAATTAATTAAACGATGTCAATACCGATAATACATATTGTATGGGGAAAAAAAGAAGTAACGAGGATGCCACACCATCAAATTTTCAAATTAAACTCGCATTAGTATTCTCGTTTTGATTAACTTACAAACATATTAGAAATACAAACCATAAAACAAAAGATATAGTTAATAACATTATTTAGCGTCTTATACATTTTTTCATACGTGTATTTTTTTTTTTTTTTTTTTAATAAATATCGTAATTATACACAACAATAAAAAATAATATTTGATACAAGATTTTTTTTAAACCACATTTAAAATATATTAAATATATTTAATATAGCAGTTAATCGAATAATTAAAAATGAACCAATTTTTTCTAAAATTATATCACTTTCGTAAACACGCTATGCGTCCATGCTACTATATATAGTTCCTATAAGTTATAACTTATAACTAGGGCAGAGGACTTGTAGCATTTACATATTTATTTTGCAGTCACAAAAATAGCAGAGTATGAAACAAATACGTTTCATGCTTTCACAAAGCTAGTTTTGAAATTTTATATATAAAATTATATATATTAAATTTATTTATATATATATATAATTATATATAAAAATATAAATATATTTAATATAATTTAAATGTGGTTTAAAAAAAATCTTGTATCAAATATTATTTTTTATTGTTGTGTATAATTACGATATTTATTTAAAAAAAAAAAAAAAAAAACATTTTTATCGACTTGAAAATATCATTAAAAAATGAAAAAAAAATATATGTTAGCTAATAACATTATATAGCGCCTCTATCTAGCCGTTTTTTGATACAATAATTTTTTACAGATAAATATTTATTTAAAAATTAAAATGTCTAACTACATATCCTCTTAAAGCGTTTTCTAATAAACCTGTTACTTACTCAACGTGCTATTAACCGTGAATCGTTCCAGGGAACGAAGGGAAAGATACCCGGTTTACATAGCTGTGACAAAACGAATTTTCATGTAAATTTTCACAAGTTTTATAATAAAAATGATTTACATAATAATTTTCTTCTATATACTTATAAAAATGTTCTTTATATATTTTTCCTATCTCCCATAGTTTCAAAGTTATACGCTAAAAACTTCAAAATTTGAAAAAAAAAAATTGGTGCTACGACTTTTAATTAAAAAAATAAATGAAATATCTAAATATAACCTATTTAAAACGATTTTTAAATAAATTTAAAAAACATATATTTTAGGCAAAAAATAAAATGTTTAAATTAATTTAAACGGAATTCATGCGTATATTAAATATCACAACAGTTTATTATAATAAATTAATGTATACTCTTCATAGCTATTTAGGTATAATATAAAAAGTAAGTATGATGAATGAAATTTTCAACATTTTGAAAATCGACGTGCGATTTTTGAATTTTTTAGGATATTAATTTCAAAAAGTAATATAAACAAATAATTTTATGTAAACCATTTTTTATTTAAAATTATTTTCCACATTATTAATAGTATAAACAATAATTGGCAAAGAAGTATTATTTTATAATATTTTTTTAAAAATGCATACAGTCATTTGATTAGCATGACTAAATTGATTTGGACTAAATCGAATAAAAAAAAATGTCGGCCATCAAAGGAATAATTCCAATACTTGAAATATTACAAAAAAGTGATAACAGGGACAATTATTACTGCATACACCATATAACCAGCTGGTAGAAAATTCATACATTTTTCCAAAATACCTCATTTTGACTAACTGATTTTCATTCGTTGCCTATAGTTTATTTATTATATTACATTTATGTTTAGCGATACCATACACATTGTAGTACATAAAATTTACGGTGGATATTATTAAACTATATTATAATTTCAAAAATATCAAAATATAAAATTTTAAAACATATCAATTATAATTTATGAAATTACTATCGTTTTTTCTAATCATTAATATCTTATACGCCTATTTTCGTCGAGATTATCGACTGTTGAAATATGTGTATTAAAGATAAACAATAATAAAAATATTATATCTTTCATTACACTTAACCTGTATTATACCTTTAGATGTATATTTTAATTACAATATTGTTCCCGAGTGACGGCGATAAATATAGGCAACTGTATGTACATGAGCGTCTTGATTGCAATTAAATTGACATTGAAATTCGTACACGGCATTGTGTGATGGCGACATTGTATCAGGGGCGTAATTACGGGGGGGATATGGGGGATAGATCCCCCCCATACAATGATTGTATTATATATTTTGATAGTATATTGTGTTTAACTTACATTTAATAATACTATAAATAAAGAAACCATAATAACTGAACTTGAAACAGAATCATAACGCACATATATTATTATATATGATGGAATAACGAATTTATAATACGAATTTACTATGAACGATACCATCGAATATCATATAAAATATTTTGAAAACAATATGGGGTACTTCATTTTTTGCCTTGTATGTTTTTTTCGCATATTACATTTTTCCCATTAGAACTGACGTCACGTCAAAGGTTCGGACATAATATGAACGCAGTCTGTGTTTTGCACTGAAGATGATAATAGTTTGTTACTGAAACACGTAGATACTCGCTGACAATCAAAAGTACATTTCTGTGGTTTGGGCGTTTTATTTTATTTATTTAAATAAGCACTGTCCTATAAAAAAAAAAAATAAGTGCACGTCATACTGCAGGTCTCGAATTGTGTAATAATACTTTTTTGGTTTTATTTTGAAATATAGGTAAGTCAATTCAGTATGATTATAATTCGAAAATTCTCGAGACCCCTAAATAATTGGAGACCAGGAGGCCATGGCCTCAGGACCCATCCCCCTTCCCCATAATCCGGGCCTGTAATAACACCAGTGCCCCAGAGTGACATTGTCTTATATAACTTCTGATTTCGCAGGCTGCGACACGTTTGGAATCATGAAATTCGCCCACTCGATATTTCCTAGAACTCCTAAATTGGTATACCAGATGAAAAAATGTGATTTTAAAGAATTTGCAAGCTCAATGTAATACATGTACATTCACGTTTTTTTCACTTATAGGTAAATTAAACTCAGTATAGGTAAACTATATTGTAATTACGTCTTATATCGTAATTTTAACTATAGGTAATAATATTTATGAAATAGTGATATCTATTGTAACTATAGGTTTTTATACCTGGCGGAAAAGGCAAAGTTATGGTTTTGGCGGAAACCGGTTGTGCTCATTGGGAAATGTTACCAAAATTAACAAAAACGGTTCGAAAAACAAGATCGTCTCGCAGTTTCCTTTTCTGGAAATGGTATTGTCAAGCGTTATTAAGGGATCATACAATTCTCGGTGTTAAAAAAAAATCTTTTTTTTTTCTTACAGATTTTCGAAGGTAAATATTTTAGAAATATTATCAGCCCACAACGAACTCAGTACTTATCTAAAATATTGACATACATTTACCTATTTTAATGAATTTAGTTTCGCTGCTCGATCGCACGTGTCATACATGCACATTAAATCTCCAAATTTTCAAATTTAATAAAAAATTTTAAATATATAATTGAGATACAATTTTTGTCTGTAGGAATTATTCTCATCTGTCGTATTCTTTTTAAATTTTAAGTCCACGATAACTAGAAGAGAAGTTGTACTTAAAAAGCTAGAACGTATTTTAATACTGTTAAAACGTATATATAGCGTCTTTTTAATACTTTAAATGCGTATTTATCAAAATGCTGTTTTTAAAGTTGGTGGGCGTGATAACTGATAAACCGATCGTCCGATTCTTTTCATTTTTTGTTTGCATATTCTTAATTAAGTTTTTAATTGAGGTACGAAGGTTTTTTCGATAACGTTTTTAAATTTAAACATTTTACCATTTAATGATTGTTACTATTTCATTAACCGATTTTTTAAAGTGCGACTATTTCAAAATGTCTCTATTTTTTTTTTTTTTTTGAAAATCACCCTCATAGCTTAATAATCACGGTCCTGAAAAATTATAAAAATGTCAAAGTTTTGTTTCCAACCAACTGTGCGACTTGAATCACTCCCATCGTTCGTGCCCGCAGAAAAGAAAAGTATTTTACGTCCATGCATGAAACCGCCATATTTATAATATTATTTTTTGTTTTTCAATTATTTTTTTTTTTTTAGATAAAAAAAAAATTAAAATAATAATTAGCCCAATAGTTCTCTTGCCATCCACTACACTATTCGAACCAATTTTCAGGACATAATAACGTATATGATCCCTTAAAAGAGACAGGCAAATTATTAGCCAAAAGCCATTTATAATCTTATTAATAACTGGGATTTGTTAAATCATATTAATTTTATGTATTTTGACACGACTGCTAGTGGACTTGTAAGTGGTGCTTGTGTGTTACTAGAAAAAAAATTGGGACCAAATTTATTAAAATTGGCATGTCGGCGTCATATTATTAAAATTGAAATTGGGTTCATCAAACGGACCCGATATTGCATTATATAAAATATTTTAAAATTTCTGGCCCTAACATAATTCAAAATGGTTTAATGAATACAGACTTTATAACTCGAAAACTTGAACTTATTATGCGCATCTCACGTTTTAACAACATAACAGGTTACATGTAGGTAGTGTGGTGACACGGCCGATAACATAATACGATATGATATTAAATATCGATAGTGGCATAACGTGGTGAAATATACTGATAACAGAGTTGCAGAAATTATAAATACAATGACTGTAAACATATTATATAGTTGCTGGTTATTCGAGAGCTTATTGTTGTTGTTGTTATTATCATTATCGTATTAACGTATTATCATTATCGAGTATTAACGGTCATGACGTATTCAAATATTTAATTTTAAAATTTTAAAACCACTACATATTATGACACGTGTAATCCAATCGAAGAGAGGTGTCTCAGGTCTAATAATTGTGCACGAATATAATAGCAGGCACGCAAAACGTAACATTCCGAACACAACGACTCACGAGCGATATTATTCATTATTTGGAAATGTTCTAAGGAAACATGTTATGCTTCAATCGAAACAAATTTTGACGAAATACTTAGAACGTTTAGAATTCCGTTGCATTCATACAATCATGACGGTTCACTTTCATCTCCATAAATAACAGAACCTACGCTAACGTGCGCGGCGTGGGACGTCCACCACTATAATAGAAGAATTGACCGATTTATCGGTTTATCGGGTTCGTTGACTTTTGCGTCATTTTTCTGTGTATGCGCGTGTACCCACATATCATACGTCGCATACGATACACATTTATAATACATAATATACGGACATACAAGGCTGGGCAAGTTAACGATATTTTTTAACTCGTCAAGTTAAGTTAATTGAAAATAATATAAGCTAAGTTGAGTTAAAAGTTACTCGTATATTTTTTTTTTTTTTATTAACATATAAAGTTAAAAGTTAACTTTGAAAAAAAAGTACCTTAACTTAGTTAAAAGTTAAAATTTCCTAATTAGGAAAAAAGTCGATATACCTATTATATCGCAAAACGGTTAAAAAAGAATGGTTATTCTTTACGCTCAAAAAAACTACACGGGACTTCTTCTGCCTGAAAAAGTGTATATGTACGTGTAAAAATACAAATCCAACACGTCGTTTTACAAACCATGCATAAATAAGAAATCAGAAAATAACTTCTAACTGCCAAGATACCTACATTGTTGTTTGATTCATACTAATATAGTGTAAAATATGCAGTACCTACTACTTCAATATATTTTCTATACTGAATGGACATAAATACCAGCCTCCAAGTAGTTAAAAAGACCGGACTCAGCCCAATATTCGTGAACGGCCAACGTCGTGGCGTGTGCGTGAGTGGTACATCGATTCTTAACGATTACGTACATGCTATTCTATAGGTACCTACTAAAATTGCGTATAGGTACCAAAAAGTAAGATCCCATTCAAAAATTTGCATTGTTCTTCGGGCAAAATTTAACTTAACTTAGATACTTTTGTATAAAGTTAACTTGAAGTTAACACGTTAATTTTAATCAAAAAAAAAAAAGTAACTTATTAAGTCAAAAGGTAATCTGATAAAAAAAAGTAACGCGTTAAGTAACTTAATTAAAATTAATTTAACTTTTTAATTTAATTTTAACTTTTAACTCGTTAATGCCCAGCCTTGCATACATACATACATACATACATACATACATGACTATCTATGCACATCGTGCACAATGTACAGTGAGTGGACGGGTGTCCCTGTTCTCTCAGCTCTCGCATCCATCGGCAGTGCCGTTTTTTTTTTTTTTTTTTTTTTTTGTATATATACGCCTAGATCACGGACCCGGACGTTTTGGCGTAGGTACTGATAGGTACAAAAAATAAGTAAATAAATCGTTTGAAATTGTATATATATATATATACAGTGGAACCTCGATAAGTCGAAATTCAAGGGAAATTCAATTTTTTTCGACTTAT